>CABFVZ010000266.1:53608-148411 GCA_902151445.1 Timema monikensis | reverse complement strand
TTTTTTTTTTTTTTACTGTTTGAGGGTCCAAAGAGCTGACTGTTGTTGATCAACATCTGGTACTAAGGGGTGTAAGAGAGAGAAACAAAATGGTTTTCTTCTATCGGTTTTCCCTTCATCACCTGAAATCATTTGGGGTATTTTTGATTATATTTTTCGCTGTTTTATCAGGCACTTAACATTCCTTAGACACGTGTCAGTAAAATTTACTGACGCGTTTGCATAACGAGAACCATTGCTTCCTGTGTACTTAGAGAACGTGGCGTTTCATGTCGACGACACGAACGCCGTGAATAATATTGGTCTAAGGCATTACTATTTCAATTGATCGTAATTCATATACTGGGATATTAAAGCTCAAAGCGAGCCTTTATTCTAAATTGTATTTCTATACTTATGTATCCATGTATAAAATTCCGTAACGATCTTAATAATCACTTGGACATTGTAGGAATTTGGAAGTATTAGGATTTGGGAAATGGTTCATCTTACAGATCTCAAGTCCACGGACCGGGGTAAGATAAAAGTTTTCACATAATTTGTCCTAGATTGCCTAAAAAAAGTCTCCTCTAAGTTCACCCCTGTGGTAAAAGTGATATCAGAGACACTCCTATATATGCCTGGATTTGGATCCAAGCCATACATGGTGTATGTTAATATTTTCTAAAAGGACCTTCCCATCATAATTTTATTTCAAGCACAAAGCTCTAAAATTAGTTAATTCCCTTTTTATTTTAAGCTATATTTTTATTTTATTGTAATACTATTACTTAAAAAAAGTTTATTCTATATTTTCATTGCAGTTCACATAAAACGTTTGATATACTGTAATTATCAATTAACCGACATTTTTAGATGGCTGACATTACCAACAAATTTTTATTTTAACTTACTGCAGTTCTGCAAACATTTATTTTATTTAATCTTTGATTTAAATTATTTTCTTGCATGTGTTTTGAATATTGGATATTAAAGATATTATAGAAAAAATTACATTTCTTCACTCTAATAATATATATTGTATAGGGAAACAAACGTAATTTCAAAATATATATTTTAAATATAGGTTACATAGTCAACTATTTTGGAAACAATTATTGTTTTTTTAATACAATAAACAAAAGAAGAAGCATTAAAATTATGTTTGTGTACGTCCTCTAAATTTATTCAACATTTGATTCCTAATTAATGCCTTTACATTGATTTTGATGAATTGTGTTTTTAATTTCTCTAAGTGAATGTAGGTGATGTCCTATTCATCCGAACCACTTATATTATAATTTTATTGATAGCCAATACCGGTGTTATAATATTAGATATTAAAATAATACAAATTCAAAATCTGGCAAAACCTTTTAATTAAAAGCTTATGTGTAGCAACCAACTCAATGATTGGGCAACCCTTCTTCCCTCATCAGTCGCCAAAACTGTCTTAATACGAGCAAAAAGTCTACTCTCGCCCCCACAAAGTTTTTACCTCCATTGTTTAGCTTCTTCCTGTTATTAATTAGCAGCCTCTAAGTCAGTGGAATAATGAGATAGGAGGTGAACAATACTCAGGCCCTAATTAAAATGTTGGTGAGATGCAACTCCTTGGTTCTAAACTAGACTTGTTTGTTTGGTAGCTTGTTTTCTTCGCGGGAGAGAGTCGTATGTTTTACTAAGGGCTGGTGAGACAAACTTAGCCCGTAAGTTCTTATCGCTAACAACTTTAATACTGTTTGATCTTGCGCCCAAAATAAGTACTTTTGTTTGTATACTTACTATACGCATAGCTATATATATATCAGTGAGGCTACCAGTGAGTTAAACGATTTAGTACAAAGCATCACCCGCATCTATGGACATGTGGGTGACCTGGTGGTCTAGGGGTAAGGTGTCACACTTCTGTGCTGGGTGTCCGGGGTTCAATCCTCGGTCCTGGCACAGATTTATCTGATTACCAAACCCTTCCTTCACCTCTGACAAGACGTGTATTAATCACAACTTGTGAATGTGTGGAATAGCAGGCCTTTATAGTGGTTCGGATTCCACGTTAAATTGTAGGTCCTCCATTTCATCTCACAATCACCTTACCATTACACATTAGCGTAAGTGCGTATAAACCGAACGGGTAGTAAGACAATATGCAAATAGTAGTAATAGTAATAATAATAATAATAATAATAATAATAATAATAATAATAATGACACGTGGACTAAACTTCAAACTCTTCTAGTTAGATCCACCATTAATAGGAAGGTCAGGACTATAATCCTAGCCAGTTGTACTGGGGATGTCTTTTTTTCCTAAACGGTTTATCATTCTCACTCAACAAAATGCGGGTACATTCACAATACATTCTACCTTAGTCCTACCCACTTCAGTGGCCACATGGTTTAAGGCACTATTCTCGCAAAAGAGACTTGACTGCCGATGATGGGGAGATCACGTTTTGAATCTCGGTCGGGCGTCCTTAGGGTGATTCTTCCAAAATTGTTTTACACACGCAAATGCAGGTACACTACATCTATAATATAACCTTCATAATCCCTAAAACATTAGTGTAGTTAGTACATGAGCGTGCATACACGCACACGCACAAAATTTAAGGGAGCATTATATTTATTGACTCAGTGGATAATTTTCACTAGAGTGAATATTTTCTTTGCAAATAACAGATTCCATATTTAATATATTCTTAATTAATTAATTATTAATTAATAATTCCTTATGTATTAAAGTTTAAAATTCAAGGAAGAAGATGGCATAACTTATTAATATATAAAATGATTTGCCATTAAAATATAATTTTGAAAATATCAATACAAGTGGATAATATTAATTTAAAAAAAAAGAAAAACGTAAGAAGACACAAGAAAGAGTAGAAAGAACAACTAGGACAATTTGAAAAGTGTGAACTAAAATCAGATTAGGTGTTTCCTTAAACCTAATTTGTATTTTACTCTTTCCCCTACCTTTTACCACACAAAATGTGTGCACTTTTAAGAGCAAAAAAGATTTGAAACCTTAAAGTGAAACTGCCTTATATTCCCAATAGATATGTCACAGCTTAAATTCTTGTAAGCTTAGTGTAAAAGTGTATCTTATCCGACGAAAAGACCCCAAGTTTAAATTATGAGAAAGTAAAATGAAAGTGTTTTATGACAGAAAAAAGGTCCTTCTCTAGAATCGGAATAAGTGTATTTAAAAACTAGAGGCTTGATTAAGATCTAAACCATTTAGGCCCATAGTGAAAGTAATGGATTTGTTTTTTTTCACACACCTGACGACCTAGATCATTATCATCTTTGCTCTGTTAATAATATACTTCCAAATAATCTCATTGATCTTTTATTCTATTTTATTTAGGGTATTTAACGTGCACTTTCTAAATCAACTGATTTTTAAATACAATACTTGCGAACCAACTTATTTATAGAAATTAAACTTTTAATTACTGATACCTGTAAAACCTCTATTCTATTGCTAACTATTGTTAATATGGGAATTGAATCAAGGACCTTTAACTCAATAGTCGGAATGTTTGTAAGTACTGCTTGGTGAACTAAGGAGTTGGATAAAACTCTTAAATATGTCTCATACAAATATAAATTGTTATGTAGGTATACATATAATTTCTATGTGTTATATCTTTCAACAGGTCCGTTGCCTTGTCAAAATTGAGTACTCAAGTATGTTTTATTTATTAGCAACTTCCGTTTTTTAGATCCATAATCTTCTTTACTTTTTTTGAGCTCATTAATCAGTTGCATTCGTGGTCTTCTTGGTCCCTTCCACCTTTCCACTATGACGTCACTCAACCAACCGTTTCTTATCATAATGTGACACATTCAGTTGTCCTTTCTTCACCTTTAGAATGATTCTTATCCCTTACCATTTAGCATTTACTCTTCTTAGAACTTCATTAGTCACACTACCTTTCCAATTTATCATCTCTACTATCCTCCAGCACTACATCTCAGAGTTCTAAATATGTCTTCTCCTTTTTCCTCAGCGCCATACAAAGCGATGCTCCATATGTAACAGTTCATCAGTTTCTTCCCTTTAGTCCCAATGTGCTAGGCAGTAAGATCCTCTTATTGCTGAAAGGGACCTAGTTCATTGCTATTTTTGAATCCGTACCCCGTGAGCACTATGTGTCTGTAGCTATTAAGCTTTCGAAATATTCTAAATGTTTCGCATTTTTCAGAAGTTGATTTCCCATTGAAATTTTCTGTACTACTTCTCTTTTGTATATCCTTGTTACCATCGATTTCTAGATTTTTAAAAACTTATTTATTAACACCACGTATGACTACGCGTTCGGACATTGATTTCTCGAAAATATATACATATAAGCTATAAATATATATGTGCCATATATAAATAAATAATAATCTCAGAATACCTATAATAACATGAAGTGTTAGTTTTATAGTTATAAATGGTCGTCCTCACATGGATTCGATTCCCGAACCTCAACCTCATCAGGCAAATCATCTTGGTTTGGAAACCTGTCTAGTAATATTTTTCGAATATGTCATGATTTAATCCTGCTTGATAACAGTCACTTGAAGTTCTTATTTAGGATTCAAACTCTCATACTGACAACTCCAGGCTGGGTGGTGGTCCAGCACAGACAACTCCAGAATAGGTGGTGGTCCAGCACTGACAACTCCAGGCTGGGTGGTGGTCCAGTACTGACCACTCCAGGCTGGGTGGTGGTCCAGCACTGACAACTCCAGGATAGGTGGTGGTCCAGCACTGACAACTCCAGAATAGGTGGTGGTCCAGCACTGACAACTCCAGAATAGGTGGTGGCCCAGCACTGACAACTACAGGCTGGGTGGTGGTCCAGCACTGACAACTCCAGAATAGGTGGTGGTCCAGCACAGACAACTCCAGGCTGGGTGGTGGTCCAGCACTGACAACTCCAGAATAGGTGGTGGCCCAGCACTGACAACTCTGGGCTAGGTGATGGGCCTACCCGACAGTTCTGGGTCACATTATACCCCACAGTGAAATGTATTTGGGTTATCTGCCGACCGCATCATGACAGAGATTTAATAAAGTGAAACGTGGGGTTTCCGACTCATAGCTCGTCACACATCAAACGAAATAAGAGAATCGATATCGCAGGATCGAGTTTAAACATGGATAACCTCGGCAGAGAAAATAAGTTTATTTCATTTTTATTAAGTTCACACTGCTAGATAAAATCGAAAGAGCACTTACCATGAAAAAGGAGATAATCCTAATTCGATAATCCACAAGTTTTATGAAATGTTACTTTATACAAATCACTTGTAAGTCTTAAGAGAACTAATTATATCTGATATAAATTATAATATTTAAAATAAGCTACTATTGGAAGATTCAAAATCATGAAAACGGATTTTATTTTTAAACATAGAACAAAACATATAATCGACGGTTTGCTAAAATTAGCTGTTTAATTTAGTTTTACATGTGCTTGAGGGGAGAGTGTTTTTTTTTTTATGTCCAGGATTTTAGTAGTAAACCCAGAACCATTTATATATTGTCCGATTTTGGATCCCGTGAAGACTAATATTCGACCTAAATGATATTTGGTCAAATGATTAACATTATCTGAAAGGCAGTGGTTCAAAATTCATGTACTTGAAAGAGGGCTTACACGCCAGTACAATTTATGGATTAAATATAAATTAATTTTAACTCGCTTCGGTGGCCATATGGTCTTTTAACACGATACCCTCGCAGTAGGCTAGCCTGCCAATGACGGTGAGATAGAGGTTCGACTCTCGGTCGGGTGTACTGAGGGTGGTTTTTCCTAATTGGTTTTCCACTCTCCCTCCACGCAAATGCGGATACACTACCTATAAATGTACTCTTCCTAATCCCTATAACCATCAACGTAATTATTATATAATCGTATAACCTGAAAGGGCAGTAAGACGTGGTGCTAAACAAATATTACTTTAGGATACCCACTTCGGTGGCCACGTGATTTAACGCGCTACTTTCCTGTTGGACTAGACTGCATAATACGAGAATATCGGGGTTCTATACCAGTCGGGGACACTAAGGGTGATTTTTTCTATATGGATTGCCAACCTTCCTTCACGCAAATGCTTGTGCATTTCCCCTAAATTAAGTCTTTTAATCCCTAAACTATTAGTGTAATTAGTACTTATGGGTATAACCCGAAAGTGTAGTAAGATGTGGTGTTAAAATATTAGAATGTTTTATTCTTTGAGGTTAAATTAATTAATTTTGTATTATACTAAATATTTACTTACAAATAAAAATCACCAAAGGGGAAGAAGTAATGAGTATGATTATGTAGTATTTAGATAAAATATGGCCTCGTTTTCGTGTAGGCGGAGTGGGAAAACAATGTAGATAAACAACCACCACAGAACACACTACTGGGATTCGAGCCCAGTCCTCCACATCAAAGGCAAACCAGACCACACGAAACCGACGCCTTTTTATGTATGGCTACCAGTGCTGGTATTATAACCTTGATATTAATATTTGTCGCTTAGTCCTAAAACCACAATATTTGCGATTGACTACCGAATAGAAGGTCTAACATGCATTGAAACATTCATTTCCATTATATAGTTATCTATGAATACATTGGAATGAATGTACCCGCTTTAGTGGCCAAACAGTCCATGGCGTCACTCTCGTGCTAGACTTGCCTGTTGATAACGGGGATATCAGGGCTATAATCCCTGTCGCGTCTAAAGAGTGTAGTTCCCCCCCCCACCCCACTCCTTTCACGCAAATGCGGGTACATTATCTCAAAATGCTTCCTTCCTTATTCCTTACACATTGGATTAATTATAGATTATTCGTACTGCGTGAACAGGTAGTAAGACTGCAAAGGCCTACAACGGTGCTGTTAACAAAATAATTCCGAAATTTCTATAATAAACACAATTGAAAAGAAAGTTTGTTCAACTATTTATAATAATACTCTCTATTGACATAAGATATTAAAATACACTAATATTTGTTATTTCTAAGGATTAGTGTATGTTCATTATTATTATTATTATTATTATCAGAAGGATTTTTACAGTCATCTAGTTAAAATTGTGAGTGATTATTCAATAATTTCATATAATCATGATTCAATTTTTCCATTTCAAGGAAAAGTAGGGCTTTTTAACTATTGATGTTTATAGCTAGATTTAAAATGTGTCAGTTTTTAATCTAAAGGAATATAGTTTCCTGTAGCATAAAGAATATATATACACATATATATTTATTATTGGGTGTTCTGTCTCACGACAGGTCCAATTCCTTTTGTCAGTGAAATTAGACCGCCAATGCACCCTGTCCTTTGTCTCCTCTTCCAACTCTCAGAATGTTATTCTTTCCTTCAAGTCATCTAATATTTGAATCTTCCTATTTAATCTACTTTTTCCTTTAGCTTTTCCTTTTATGAAGTCATACAGCAGACAGTTCCTTCTAAGGATGTGTCCGATCCAGTTTGCTTTGCTCCGAAGAATTATTTCCAAAATGGTTCTCTTTTTACCCACTCTTCTTAGGACTTTTTTCATTTGTCACCCGGTCTGTCCAACTGATCTTCATGAGTCTCCACAGAACTATACGAATAACAAATTGTTCCGTTCAAAGATTTATTGTGTACGTCTTCGAATCCCGGTATGGCTGAAAAATGTATCATTATTTAAATTGTGGTTTCCCCCCATTCTCCATCCTCTTTCACAGTGATAAATTAACGACAGGTGGACTGGGCGTCGTATCTGTTCTAGATCTATGTTAATATATAAGTCGTGTGCTGATATAATCAATCGGTTCATATAATGCACATTAAATACCTCTAATAAAAAAAAAATCTTAGAAAATCCGTTAAGTCAATTTCATATTTGCATTCGAAAAACCATTTGTAAATTATGACGTACACAAAATGTGTGATAATATACTAAAGTTAGTTGTGTGGTTTTTTTTTTTTCAGGTATTCCATCTTTTACTACCAGTCTGACCCGTCCGCAAACATCAGTGTGTCCATGCGATAAGATCCCGAAGCGTTGCTTCCAAAACAAGCAACATATCGTTCGTTGCAAGGTTAGTAAGGCCAGGTCACACACTCACACACATCCACGCGCTAGCCTCCTGTTGACGTCACAAGCCTAGTTATCGACCAGCAGCCGTGCAACAGCCAGGTAACAGCCAGGTGGGGTAGTCTATATTATATCCCCCCCTCTCTCTTCCTCAACCTCCCTCATCTCGTTCAGTTGTCTCTCTACCTGTCCATTGCCTCCCCTTCCCTCCAATCCTTCAAGCTCTTCTGTTCTTCCTTCCTTCGCTATTCTCTCTCTATAGTTACCTTTCACCTCTCTTTCTGGTTTATCTTGTTCGTACTCTCTCTATCTATCTACTAGAGTTCATATAATATGCTTACAAGAGTATACAAGGGGTGGTTGCAATATAATATTTTATTCAACATTTCCCCTTACTCGCCTTTACTTTTATTACAACAGATTAACCCTCATCAAGGGATGGATAATGCAGATGTGGTTTGTTTTTCGTTTATTTTTACCACCGCGTCTTACTTTCCGTTCGAGTTATACGCTTGTGTACTAATTACGCTCGGGGGTTTTAGGAATTGGGAAGTCTATATTTAGAGGAAGTGTACCCTTATTTGCGTGGATAAACCACCCTCAATACACCCAACAGAGGTTTGAGCCTTGATCTCACCGTCATCAGCATTATTTTCTAGTCTACTGAGAGAGTAGCAACTTAGACCATGTGGTCACCGAAGCTGGTTGTTGTATTATCATTATTGTATTATATTATAGCCTGTTTCAGATAGTAAAACCATGTTATGATAGCCACAAACTTTATTAAAAAAGTATTTAATGATTCATACGTCAACTCATGTAATATGCAGCTTTCACTTTTTATAAATATTCTAAATACCTATAGTATAGTGAAATGTTAATATTGACCACAGACATTTGTTTGTACATTATTTTAAAGTTTTTTCCTACCAAAATTCAACTATACAACCAATACCACAGGATTATATAAAAAAAGTTTATATCCAGAGATAGATTATTATTATTATTATTATTATTATTATTATTAGCACCGCATCTTACTACCCATTCGGGTCGTATGCATTTACGCTAATGTGTAATGGTAGGGTGGTTGTGAGATGAAATGGAGGACCTACAGTTTAACGTGGAATCCGAACCACGGTGGAGGCCTGGCATTCCCCACATTCACAAGATGTCTTGTCGAAGGTGAAGGAAGGGCTTGGTGATCAGATAAATCTGTGCCAGGACCGAGGATTGAACCCCGGACCCCCGGCACAGAAGTCTGACACCTTATCCTTAGACCTCCAGAGATAGATGGTTTTCTAGCTATTGTGTCCTATGCCTATGTGAAAGCTACTGAATATACCTTGATTTATATATTCATACGCCAAGGGGTGTACTTATATCTTTCACTTATCCGGCCCGTTTGACGTGTAGGTATTCAAATGTAAAATGTATATTATAATTTGAAGCAGAAATAAAATGTTAAGTTTTGCTTACAAAATAGTACTTAGAATGTGAATAGCGTGAAAACAATATTTGAGTACTACTTAGAACATAGCCTAACGTTTTGTATCCTGTAAGGTCTTGTTCTGCCTCATGTACACGTGCCTATGTAGACCTAAATACTCTTAATTTACCTTGTAAGGTAGCAATCGTACCTTGTATGGTTCCACTTGGGCGCAGGTTGCGAAAAAGTGGTATAGTGTAGTCCACCGAGGTAATATATTAATATCTAGGGTAAAGGAAGCGAACATTTATATTGTATAGTTGTTATTGGCTGGACAGTGCGAATGCAAGTATTTCATCGGGGAAGGGATGCAAATAGGTTAAAACAAAATAAAACAAACTTGGGAAAGCAAATAAAACTAAGCCTAATCTAGGTTAGTAGACATATTGTGGACTATCTCAAATGAAGAACGATCTAACAACCTCTCATGTGACAAGACTTTCTGAACAAGCTATGTTCTGACCTTACGTGGCAGGCTTTTAACCGGCTACTCATTTCTATAATAAACAAAGAGTGGCTTATTTTCTAACCCATTTCTTGTTTAGCTAAATTGTATTATTATTTACATATATATAGACTGATTGGGATGAATAAGGTTGAATTTAGAGGAAATGTACCCTCATTTGAGTGGATGTAGAGTGGAAAACCGTTTTATAAAACAATCCACAGTACACCCAATTATTATTCTAACTTTGATCTCCCCGTCATTTGCACTCTATTCTACTGCGAGAGTAGCGCCTTAGACCATGGAGCCACCAAAGCGAGAATTATTTTATTATTTATAATATATTGTTAAAATATACAACCCGATTCGCCCCTATCGAAGAATTTTAAAGTAATAAAATATTTATAAAGGAATAACTGAACCAAATGTACAATAACAATATAACACTGTTATTTCTTGTTTACATTTTTCTTTTTTATTTCAATTGTGTTTTATAAGATTATACATATAATCTGATAAAAGGTATTTTAGGAAACATAACTAGGCCTAATGAAAAAAAATGCATTCATCTCTAACCAATGAAATCACATAACCATTTATTCAGTGTTCTTCAAACGTCACAGTAATAATTTTCTGTAAAATTATAATGTTTTAACGTTTTTTGTGACTGAATTTTATGCACTTGAGCTTATTAAATTTAAATTAAAGTATGAGAAAATAAACTAAAACAGACAAATACGTTCTAATTATACCATTTTATTTAACGAAATGAACTAAAACTCAAATTCCAACGGATGCCATGGTCACACGTACGTTATCTTTAAGTAAATACAAAATAAACATTCTAAATCCCATTTTTAAAAACTAGTTGAAATAATTAATGATTAAATCTGCTATTTATTCTTAAAATAATTGTATACTAATATTGTATTAATAATGTATTATTATATAAAGTAATAAAATTAAATCGCCAAAATTCAGCATTAATTTCAATGTAAATACATGTAAAAACCCGCATCGGTGATCACATGATCTATCACGTCACTCTCATGTTAGATTATTGGTGACCAGTAGATCGGGGTTTGAGATCCTGTTGGGCTGAGGAGGTTTTTCCTAAATGGTTTCCCACCATTCCTTTTTCTAAAATACTGCCTAGCTCATTCCTGTTACATTAGCTTAATATATTTAAGCATTTAACCCGATTTAAAATGATTTTATAATCTCCCATTTTATCTCTTACACAAACACACACACATTTACATATATATTTTTATATTTTATACATACATACATACATACATACATATTATAATTATGTGTATATTATATATAGGGTATATGTGTGTATGTTTGTGTGTGTGTGTGCGCGCGCGCGTGTGTGTGTGTTTGTGTGAAAGTGTGTGTGTGTGTAAGAGATAAACAAAAGTCCTGTAGATCATTTTGAGCAAATGTATGTCCACACCTTTTTTAACTACGCCACTAAGATACACATAATGAAGAAATAATTTCAGAGGAAACGTATCCGCATTTATAAAACGGGAAATTATAAAACCATTTAAGAAAGCTCGTTTCAGTCTACCCCAGAGGATATCTTACCCTGACTTTTATATTTATCAATTTTTTTTTAAATAGTTAATTTACATGTTTAAGCCTAGTTATTAATTAGCAATGTCACATCAACATGCGACATCACTAAATAATAATTAGGCTTAAACATGTAAATTTGAGTATTTTTAAAAATAGATAACATATATTTTAACCCTATATTTTATAACTTTAACTTAATCAAATTCACGTAAGAAAATATATCTATTTCATTGAAAGTATATATTTACTTTATAAAAAATATATATTTCTAAGAACCGAGTTTATATTAACCATAGCCGATTCCAACTCTAGACTGATGTTTTGACAAAAGTTTATTTACATTATTATGTTTGTGTGTATGTGTTTCAAAATACCCCCCATTTTTATTTAATTTAAAAAATAGATATTTTAAACAAATTTAATTTGTTAAAAAAATGTATTGTTCTATGATATAATCTCTAATTTTGAAGGATTGATATTAAATGGTTTTCCCATAAACATTCTCAAATGTTAAGCTCATTTTATAAATGGTTCGTTAAATTATAATTCCTTGTGTATTAAGTAAAAGTTTGGAAACGGTCCTACAGTCTAATATTAGTATTTACGGCGAACCAAAGTTGGAAATGGAGTATTTTTTTGTTCCGAGCTGACTTGTTGAGCTTCCCCTATTATATTACCAGTCTTCCTACCCTTACTATAACGACATGATATTAACGATCGTTATCCCCGATGCTCGCTTCGCAATGGATATTTCGTGCTAAATTCCAACTAACACAAAAGCCATACACACAAAGAACAGCTGGATAAAATTTGAAATAAGAAAAGTGATCACACGCTTAAATGGATGGTCGTGTAAGATTGATATAACCGTAAGTCCTGTATCATTTATATGACATATTTTACTCTCGCTTTTTTTACTTAAATATATTTTTGATGACCGCCATAAATTCCCTATATCTTACAAGTAATTTCATCCTAAATTTCCATGTAAACATATTTAATTCTAAAATAATAACTTGTAAAAATATGTTGTATTCCTCAGATCACGATAGTTAATCTAGATTAAAATAACGAGGATTAATTTAATGTATTTAATTAGGATTTTTCTTAAGAAAACCTTTAAAACTACGTTGTGGAAAAGAAAATATGTATGATAGGTGATGATTTGAACCTCAACCTCCTAATATTTTAATGTGTTTTAACATAGTGTGATACTACCCGCTCGGGTTATATATATATATATATATATATATATATATATATATATATATATATGTGTGTGTGTGTATGTGTGTTTGTGTACTAATTACTCTAATGTGCTAGACTGATTGGGATGAATAAGGTTGAATTTAGAGGAATTGTACCTTCATTAGAGTGGAGGTAGAGTGGAAAACTATTTTATAAAACCATCCACAGTACACCCAATTATTATTCTAACTTTGATCTCCCCGTCATTTGCAATCTATTCTACTGCGAGAGTAGCGCCTTAGACCATGGAGCCACCAAAGTGAGAATTATTTTATTATTTATAATATATTGTTAAAATATACAACCCGATTCGATCGAAGTATTTTAAAGTAATAAAATATTTATAAAGGAATAACTGAACCAAATATACAATAACAATATAACACTGATATTTCTTGTTTAAATTTTTCTTTTTTATTTCAATTATGTTTTATGTATAAGAGAATAACTGTTGAGATAAAACACATATACTTTGTCTCCATTTAAAACTTTTGAATTATCTTATGCATCAAATAATATTTTCTAGAGTTCAAAAAACAAGCAATGGCTAAAAATAAATCCAACAACTTAGTGGGTGAAGATTTAGAAATACATTCAGTGGTTTAGAAAAATCGTAATTAGATCTTACTTTCCAATTTTTATTTTTTTATCACACATTTGAATCTTGTGTAAATACATGGCATATACTATGGACCAAATACTTATGTTAATATATTGTACGGGTCGAACCCTTGTACAAACAAGTTGTATAATAGGCAGCAAATAAACCAGGGATGGCGAACTTTACCGACCAGTGGAACAGCTGAATTTTGAGATAATCTAATGTGCCACCTATTATTTACGTTTTTAATTATTTAAAAATCAAAACTTGTTAAATATTATAAAATATAATGACAAACTCTAAGCTAGCTGTAAATATTTTAGCAATTCCTAAATTTTAAAGAAAGAAAATGTATTAACTGTCAATATGAGTGTCTTAGACAATATTTATTTCAACAACTTAAAGTAAAAACATCTAAAATGACATCTTCAGTGAAAAAAAGAGAGTAAATTGGTATTTATGTTAAAACCAAGAACTTACATTCTTTTCCATATTAGTTTGAAACATATGGCTGTATTTGATAGGAAAGATATATATCTATGTACGGTCCATAACTTATTTCAACAGTACACAAGATGTACTTAAATACGAGCCAAGCTGACTTCTAGCCTTTGACTTTATAGAGTTCAGTATGATGTGACATTGAATGACATGACTGTCGAAATATTAATATTGACTTAAACTACTATTATTAACACTGAGTCTTACTACCCGTTCGGGTTATACGCACTTACGCTAATATTTAATGGTAGGGTGATTGTAGGGGTAAGGTGTCAGACTTCTGTGCTGGCGGCCGGGGTTCAATGCTCGGTCCCGGCACAAATTTATCTGATTGCCAAACCCTTCCTTCACCTCTGACAAGACATCTTGTGAATGTGGGGAATGCCAGGCCTCTTCATCTCACAATCACCCTACCATTACACATTAGCGTAAGTGCGTATAACCCGAACGGGTAGTAAGACGCGGTGTTAATAATAATAACTTAATAATCATATGCTTTGGACCATGTTTAGTTTGATCAGGTTATTACCATTTATTAACTTTTTTTTTACAGGTGACTAAAGAATTAATAAATATTTATAGTAAATAAAATATAATTCTAGGGAAGCAAGTACTGACAAAATATATTTATATCTAAGCTGTCAAAAGTCCCTCTAAATAACAGTTTAAATAAATACCCCATATCTTCGTGTATGAATACAAGAAAGTAAGTAGCTTTCAGGGTTGTCAAAACAAGTTTTTTCCTGCGCTGAATCGGTTATACTTTGTAATATTACACCAGAACTTGTGGTCAAGTTGTCTAAAGCATCAGTCTCGCAAAATAATTTCGGGTTTCGAATTTTAGCCGGATAACTCACGGGATAATTTTTCACAGGTGATTTATTACTTTTTCATTTCATTTTCTCTCTACACTAATAAGGGTGCATTTCCTTTACAGTGCCACAACCACCCCTGCCCATGTTGGTAGTTACATGGCTTAAGGCGTCGGTTCCACTATACAATGGATTACCTGTGATGGGAGGCTGAGGACCGTATCAGCTGGATACACTGAAGGTTGTTGTCAACAAGTGGTTTTCCTATCGCCTCTTCACCAAGATTTGCCTCCATTACCTCTAAGCTACCCTCTTCCTCCTTTCTATCCCTTAAAATAACCCTTTATTATATATAATATTTTATTGTTTTTTAAACTACCCCTTAGCTAATTAAGTGGTTAGTAACCATAGTGTTAAACTTAATAATGGGGGAGCGGGGTGGTCAAAGGAAGATTTATGGACTAGGGATTCCCTTACGACCAATATAAAAGGGAAATGCTCTCTCTGGTCCTTTTCAGTAATTTAGGTCATGAATGTGCCGCAATGTGAATGCATTTTACATCAGTTGTATATGGAGAGGAACACTTTCTTTATCCGCTTCAGTGTTCGAATGGTCTAAGGAGTCGCTCTCACAATTGATTGAACTGCCGATGATGAAGATATCGGTATTCAAATCCCGGTCGGATGTACTGAGGTAGGTATTTCCTAAACGATTTTATAATGTGGATACTTTTTCCCCCTCTCTGACACATTATCGTAATTAAGCAGGCATACTTATCCGAACAGCCTTAAAGGGTAGTGGGAGGCAATACTTAGAACCAAAACTAAAAAAAAACCACTTTATTTTATGGCTCACGTCATGGGCACATTCTACGCAGTCGACTTTATATCGAGCATCCAAACTTGCCGTATAGAATATTTTTAACTTTTAAAAAAAGAAGGGAACATGCTAAACGTTATCACGGCTTTACTTTTTTTTATGAGCCATAGAACTCAAAGTAAGACTGGCAAAATAAATGGATGTCGGAGCAAACATTTTGACGGTGAGCGTATGTCGAGGTTGGTGCAGTGTTCGGTTGCGTTCATACATGAATGTTGTTCTTCGTAAATCGCATGTGGTCGGAAACATCGGGGGGATTAAAGAAGACACAAAATCCAGACCTCAACGTCAGGTCATTCTGGTGATGGAAATAGTCTGAGCAGTCTAAAACGGATCCGGGTAAAATTTATATGGCTAGTGTACTTCAAGCAACGAAACCAAAAAGTCGTCACCCGAGAATGCAAGTGTTCTATGTCCAAGTTTTAATTTTTGTGTAAAAGTGTATTGAAGTTTGACCTTGTTTATTAAACCAATGTTACCAGATGACAACTCGAGTTTGTATCTTCTTAAGTAATTATATAGTAGTCTCAATTTAACCGCAGGTGGAGCATATGCATTCTAAATAAACGTAAACACCAAATAGCTCAAATTTAGCCATTTTGAAGATATAACACTCGCATTCTCGGGTGAAGAGTTGCTTGCAAACATTCAAAGTCAGCCTTAAATATACAGGTATTATCACCAGTACACGGCTGACAAATTAACTTAATCTAAAATCCAAATAGGTAGTTGCATGGTATATTACGTCACTCTCGTATTAGACTTAATTACCAGTGACGGGGAGGTCAGAGATCGAAACCATGTCTGGTGTACCAAAGGAAGTTTTTCTTAACTGGTTTTCTACTATCCATTTACACAAATGCTGGTACATTTTATTTTTAAAGCTATATATCATATCCCGAACTGATTGGCGTAACTTATGGATGCGTATAACCCGAACTAGATCTAAGACGGGAACTAAGGCAAGGTTAAAAAAAAAAACAATCTAAAAGCGTGACCTAACACTAAACCACCATTAAGAAGAGATATATATTAATTGGAAAGTAGGAAGGATTTGAATAAAACTAGTAACTACTTCCCATCAGCAACACCCAGAACTAAATTAAGGTTTACTATCAAAGTTGTCGATTACCCGCACCACTTAGCTATAGAGGTTGGATATAAAATAAGTAGTTAATTGCACTAGACTGGTTTTATGAAAAATATCAACAAAAACATCCATATTTTCTAATTATTTAAGCTCTTCAACACAATACTTGTATCGGGGGTCATATGGTCTAAGGCAGGGGTGGGGAACCTTTTGACATTGGAAGGCCACACTCTTAATGTAGGCCTATAGTGAATTTTGTCAAAATACGGTGGTGCACCAACCATAGATATACAAATTGATTTATTGATAAAATAAGTTAATTTCTTTAAATTATGTTTTAAAGATGGTGATTTTTTAATAAAAAAATTTAAATTCATACTATTTAAGACTCTCTTATCAAAAATGATTAAATATGCCAAAAAGCCGCATAAAACACCTCAAAATGCCGCATGTGGCCTTTAAGTCCACAGGTTCTTCACCCCTGGTCTAAGGCATATAGATTATCGGCGATGAGGAGATAATAGTTATAATCTCATAAGGGTGCAACCCACTAATTCAAATGTGTTTCCTCTATGTCATCTTTAACATCCCTTCTCTCTAGAATAAATCATATATATTTTTTATGCTGATAGTACTTTTTATCAATTTGTTTTCACCGCGTCTCAATACCTATTTTTGTTGTACTATTACATTAATTACACTAATGGTAGGGATGAGGAAGTTAAATTTTTTATAGAAATCGTACCCTGATTTTAGTAAAAGGAGAGTGGAAAACCATTTTATATGAACCACCCTTAGCCCATCTGGCCAACGTTTGAACTCCAATCTCCCTGACACTAACAACCCATTCTAACACGAGTGTGACGCGCTAGATCATGTGATCATCGATTACGGTAATGTACCTTTATTGCTTTTACAACACGTGATATCCAATAAACTGGACCAACCCCTTATCTAAGGCTTGACTACAGACTAGGGGGTCCTAAGTTGATTTCTAGCTGGATTAAAAATTTATAATTGGTAGGAATAGAGTTCTATATTAACAGTGATGAACTAACGGCTGGGCGACTAGATGCTAGGCCTGTTTTATAGTAAAGATGGGGATGTAAGGGCAGTACTCGGGTACTTTTTATAGCATAAGATATTTTTGTCAAACATACAGTAGATAAACATTACTCCAGTAGGAAGCTAAAGTTAAAATTGTCTTCACATGGTGATATCAACAGTTGTTAAATATCTGTCATGGGTGTCGTGGAATTTAATGTTAACTTTTTCTATTCATTCAAAGGTGACCTGGTGGTCTATGGGTAATGTGTCGGACTTCTGTGCTGGGGGACCAGGGTTCAATCCTCGGTCCCGGAAAAGATTTATCTGATTGCCAAAGCCTTCCTTCACCTCTGACAAGACGTGTATTAATCACAACTAGTGAATGTGGGGAATACCAGGCCTCCACCGTGGTTCGGATACCACGTTAAACTGTAGGTCCTCCATTTCATATCACAATCACCCTACCATTACACATTAGCTTAAGTGTGTACAACCCGAACGGGTAGTAAGACGCAGTGCTAATAATAATAATAATAATAATAATAATATAATAATAATAATTTATCTACATTTAAAAAGTTTAATATCTATTGAGACTATACTCATGATATATAATCAACAACTGTTGATATCACCATGTCAAGAAAATTAAACTATATATTTCTACTTGAGCAATATTATATTTATTATGGACAAAAAAAGTTTTGAATTAAAAAATGTGAAAGCACTGGCCTAACTCGTGGTCCCTAAATCCCCACATTATATTAGTTTGTAAATCATAAGCTTGTATAATCATTTATTTTAGAAAGTACACTTCAAAATTCCCTAATAATTAAACCTAAATAGCTTTGAACCAAAAAATACTCTCAGAGGTAGATAGGCATAAAACTTTAAAGATCCCGCACATGCCACATTCTCATATACTCTATTGTTCGTGGCCTACCACAGCAACATTTTGTTAGGACGAAACACTTAGTAAATACAAACTCTTTTTTTACAAACAACAATGATGACATTTTAACATTTTATTAGTACTTTTTATGTATTGATAATAGCCCTACACGTTAGCTCAGTCAGTAATCTGTCTTCCTACTGAGCTAAAGGTCCCGGGTTTGATTCCCAACACGGCGAAAAATGTATCATTGATGAAAATATGGGTTTACCCTTTCACAGTGATAAATTAACGGCCGTGGACTGGATGGTGTGCCTGCCTGTCTTAGTCTTAAGTTAGATTGTAAGCCATATGAAGCTACGACAGGCCTAGTAAGACGGTATTGGAGAAATATATATCACTTGAATAAAAAAAAACTTACTCAGGCCATAGGCTGGAAACAGTAATGGATGTATAATTGTATTGATAATACCGTTCAAAACTAACAGTCACAGATTAAGTAACTTGTATGAATACAAGAAAGACTGAAAGTAGATCCAGTTGTTGGATAAGGTTATTCCTATGAAAATTAGACTGTAATAATCACCTACTTAAAACTTACATTTCTTATCATGTTATTTTCGCTTGAATATCTCAGGTACAACACCACTATTCTCCGAAGATATTGGGAAGACAAAAAATTAACTCTCCTCAGCGCAGCCTATCAGGATCAAAAAAATCTTACAATCATTACGGTAGTCTTGATCAATGCTTGTAGAACATTTTATTTCGCAAACGTGAGAAATGTAAAAGTTATAACACAGCTTTATTTTCATTTATTTTATATATATAACACATCGAACACACTGTACGTTTGCAAAAAAAAAAAAAGATTTGTTAAAAACGGTCAAAATCTTTCTTCTGTTTTTTCGCTATGTCAGTCAACGCACGTAGTCGCGGGCTGTCCTACAGCGTTATAGTGGGGTGTTGGGAGAAAAGGATTGAATGCGCGGGGACAAACAATATTCTTTTTTGATCGACACCAATTTCAGAGAGCTGTTAGGATCCTTTCGCTCCTTCTCGCTGCAAGTAGGGTCAGGATTTGACCGTGCAAGTATGTATAGCTCTCCACCTGCCCCCTCTCCCCCCTTTCACAACCGTCCAATCGTCACTGGCACCTGTTGCTACTACGCGATGGTATCATTCCCACATCCACTCACAAGCTGAGATATTAACACTTGCTAAGCCAGAGTTGAAGTCAGTGACTCAGGGCAAGTGAGAATTTCAGTTTTACTTTTATACTCTACAAAGGTTTATTTAGGCTTACCTCCGACAAGTGTAATCATCCGCTTCGGTGTCAGAATGCCTTGATAAGTGCTCTCCAATCTTGAGGTCACGGCATTTCTAGGTTGGGCTCTCAATGCTTATTGATATTATACCTTTATTAGGGATCTGCAAGATTTAAACGAGAAAAAAAAATAGTTGATCTTGTATAGAAAACTAAAAATTAATCTCGAAAATTCGAGAAATTTGAAAAAAAAGAAAATAAATTCCCTAAGAAGTTTACAAAACAAATCGAGAACGTATTATGTCTAATAATATCATAAAGACTCTGAAATAGGCCGCAATTTTTTCTTAAAAACAACCATTAGAAAGGTTTTGATTATAAATATTGTTTTTCATTATCAAACGTTGACATTATAAAATGTTACACTACCAAATTTAAATTATAAATGGTAAATATTGAAGCTATAATAATTTTATTAATCGTGATTAAAATGTTTTGAGTAATATATTGAATGTTTGAATAAACTAAAGTGTAATTCACTAAAAAGTAACCCCGTACAATACGATGCATGTGCAAGTGGGTAAATGTATTGTAATGTATAGTATTGTAATACAAAAGTACAGTAGAATATGATACATGTTTTAATACATTACCTGCCATCAGTGGCGCGGGAAAGAGGGGGGACGGGGGTAACTTTTACCCCCCAAAAATAGAAAGGGGTAGAAATAATCATTATTACCCCCCTCTTCCTTCCCCCAAAAAATTAATATAGTAAAAAATTTAGATAATGCAAAGATCTTGTTGAAGCAAGATACTAAGTTCACACTAAATTAACTTAATTACAATAAAATGTGCTTGGATTTAACACTGTGAAGAGATTTTGAAAACTATGATAGTGATACCAGCTACAGCAGCTACTACAGAAAGAAGTTTTTCACTGCTTGGACGAATAAAAAACTATATTTGCTTCACGATGAGGCAATGTAGACTAAATCACCTGTGTCTACTTAATGCATACCCTGAGAGGCTCAACAAAATTGAAATTGCAAAACTAGTTAGTGGTTTTATAGCTAGTAACAAATATAGGGAAAAGGTATATGAAAATCTATTTTAATTTTCAGTGTTTCATAATTTTTATCTGAGCCACATCAGTTATAATTTTTCTTAATTTGTTTTGTATGTATTAATTCTAATGTCTGGCATGAGTAAAATAAATGAGAAAAATGCACAATTGGACCGTTAAATACAGGTATCTCTTGTTATACACGATCTCACTTTACGCGTTTTCGCTATAGCGCGATTCAAACAAAATAAAAAAACAATGCTTGGACGGATGTAATTTCGCAGTCACCCTGTGCGGTGATGGCGTGACCTTGTGCACGCACATTCCAGTGAGGACAATGATCTTTACTATACAGTTTGGTGTTCAGGGATTGACAACATTGTAGGTGCTGGGGCTTAAGTTAAACAGTCCTGTATGAAAGGAGCTTGGAAAAATATTAGGCCTGAAGTTTCTGATTCTCATGATTTTGATCCTGAACACGAGATTTCCAATACAAGACATGACAGAGTTGGCATAGCAAGATGTTGTATTTGTGGACATAAACCAGGTAAAGGGGTATGAATTGCTCCAATCCCACTCAACATAATTCACCAATGAAGATCTTCTAGAAATGGAGAAAGGCATAAAGGATTAAGAGGAAGAGCCGTATATTGTTGATCCTATCAAACAACTTTCAACAAAACAATTTGCCCATTTTTTTAAAGCACAGTGCATTATAACCATTGAAGAAGATGACCTTAACTTGGGTTGAAGCACAAAAGTTGCCGGAGAGATTCAGAGTTATTTGGCTTGCTACAAAGAACTCTACAGAGAGAATAAAAATGCTGCCCATCAGCTGAGTCTTGACCATTTCATCAAAATGTTGAAAATTGTCAGTCTAACGACCCCAGGCCTTCACGGCAGCAAGAGCTTACCATCCCAGGGCCTTCAAGAAAGCAATAGCTCACCGTCCAAGGGCCGTCAGAAGAGCAAGAGCCTACCGTCCAAGGGCCTTCAAGAGAGAAAGAGCTACCGTCCAAGGGCCGTCAGAAGAGCAATAACTACCGTCCAAGGGCTTTCAAGAGAGCACGAGCCTACCACCCAAGGGCCATCAAGAGAACAAGAGACTACTGTTCAAGGGCCTTTAAGAGATCGAGATCCTATCATAACAGGGCCATCAAGAGATTATCGTCCAAGGACCTTCAAGAGAGAAAAAACCTACCGTTCAAGGGCCATCAAGAGAGCAAGATCCTACCATACCAGGTCAGTCAAGAGAGCAAGAGTCTACCGTCCCAGAGCCGTAGAAAGAGCAAGGGCCTTCAAGAAAGCAAGAGAGGGACAATCCAGATTTGCCAGATCCAGTTAATTTATCATGCGATTGAAGATTATCAGTAAGTATACCTGTATCATTGTATTAGATCAATTAAATAAAAATTGTATTTGTTTACAAATTTCAGAGGATTGAAGATTGATAATAGGTGTAGGCTACCCATAGTATTTCACTAGTTAGATAAATTAATAAAAATTGTATTCATTTACAAGTTTTAGGGCTTTATTTACTTTTTCCCTATCTCACCCATGTTAAAATCAATTCCCTTTACGTGTTTTCGTATTATGCGATTATTTGTCAGAACCAATCACTTGCGTCGTGCAAGGGACAGGTGTATTATATATTTCTGGGTTTTTTAAATCTAAATATGTTATTCCCTATAAAAGCATATTATTATTTCTACCCTCAGCGTCAATACACCTCTGAACCTGGATCAGAATGCTTTGTTTAACTCTCTGCAGCACTGTTCCGTCAATGCCTGCGATAACGTTACGAATGTTCTCCTGTAATTCCTGAAGATTGTGTGGGTTCGTCCCATAAACTTTCCCCTTTAGGTAGCCCCAAAGGACACATGTGGTCAGGTTTGGGGGACGTGGATAACACAAGCGTCGTGTGTGAGGGTAGCGAGTGAATAAGCTGGTGAGTGGCGAATAGTTCGGCTCTCTGCGCATGCGTGAAGACAGGCAGGTATACGGTATTATTCCAAAGTGAGTCGTTGCGCAAGTGCGTTCCTGTTTTGTTTTGAAATTCGCGAACTTTCGCACATCTTCATCAACTCATCCTTCTTCTTTACGAGTGGATATACCGTCTTCAAAAGCTCTAAAAACTTTTCACACGACAACCGTACAACCTTACGGTAGGCCTGTTGGTCTTCAAATACTAGTTTTCTCAACAAATGGTTGGAAGACCCCTGATATACCCTATCCACTTCCGTACCCAATTTAGTTATCCTTTCACTTCATCACAGAATCACGTATTTGAGCTTGAAGATCTCATGCGCAAATTAAAGCTGCATTACGAAGTGCATCCTCCTGTGACGCCATGATATTAAAGATTGTCCCCCAAAACGCTGGCAAACTCCTGGTTTTACCAGCACTCTGTGAGGAATATTTTCGATGGCGAATTGTTTATTCGGAAATTGGCTTTGGTGTAGCGAGTAAAAAAGCTAGTGAGCAGCGAATAAACCATCACCGTGTTAGGCGCCCTTTTCGTCTGGCAGAACACTGTCTTTCAATGAAACTGACACTGCAGGGAAATAGGGGTAATACTGTGCAGGTGGCTAGTCTTATGTTGATTGGCTGTGGATTCCTAGCAGTGAGGATTCATTCTGTATAGGCTAATCCAAAGCAAGCACTAGGCCTAAAGTCCAAAAGAACTTTAGTACCCTATAAAAACTATATATTTACTTTAATGCAAAATAATTTACATTTTTGTTCTTTCAAAGGAAGTTTACTCATCTTGTTCTCACGTCTGTATATTTTCATATTCTCGTCTTAATATAGTCTCGAATTTAAAGAGTGTTTCCCCGTATATTCTTACTTTTAAACGTGATTATAATGATTTTAAGAAGGTGTCAAATTTTAAATATAAATGTAAACAATGAAATCGATAAAAACTGTTAAGTTATCGTTCAAGTTCCTTTTAGGTTATTCAACTCTGACATTGTGGAAATAGAAACATCAGTACATGCTACCGAGATTAAAACCCCAACCTCCCTTTCACAAGCAAGCAAGCCTAAATGAGTCTAACATTAAGAATGTGTGCCCTTGAAGGTGGGCCTTATTAATTAATGATGTGACACAATAGTACAAACTTTCTCATATAATGTATGAAGCCTTGGGAAAAAAAAAGTTATTTTAAAACTGCCTTAAAATGCATTGGATGTATTTATAAAAATAAAAATAAATTCTTAACTATCAAGAAAAATTATTTTCAGATACCTATTTTGAACTCAAGCTTAAAGGCCATTTTTGAAAAATTTAAAATTTTCTAAAATTTATCATAATTATTATACTAATATTAAATTAATTTATTATAAAAAAACCAACAAATATTATCAGGCAAAATAGTCTCCAAATAAAACTTTTGAATAAAATCGTTAGGGCTATTTCCATTGAAAAATTAATTTTATTTTTCAAAAATCAGTCACCAGTAAACTACTCTAAAAATGAGTTTATTAATAAAAAAAATACTTATATATAATTAATTATCATGTAAAAAACTTAACAGATACCCATTTTTAACAAAACTGTTATATGTAATCCGACACCTTAACTCAGTCGATGGCGTGTCTGTCTATTGAGCTAAGGGTCCCGGGCTTGATTTCCGGAAGAGTCTGATATATATATTTAATAAGTCATCAGTAAACTACCCTTAATTAGGACTAAGGTCAAAATCAAAATAACCTTTCCATGACATCTAAATATCAAGTTTGAACAAAATCCATAAAACCATTTCAGATCTATGGTCAGGGTCAGTTAAGCAAACATGGAGACTGATAGAATTTGTAAAATTCACTTTTTTGGATTCAGACACACTTAAAACGTAAAATATTCATCATAATTTAGAAATCGAAAATTTTCACGATTACAATACTTTCTATAAGAAAGTAAAAATATGATTGAATACAAATTTTTTGACCCAGGCGTATTTTTGGGCCAAAGCATACTACCCTTAGAAGTAACTCATTTTTTTTCACATAATCTAAGTATGGCGTCACTCGAGTTGAACTGAACTGTCGATGAGGGAGATATCGGGGTTCAAATACTGGCCGGGTTTACTAAAGTTGTTTTTTTCTGAAATTGTTCACCACTCTATCTCCACACAAATATGGGTACACTTGTTTAGATTCAACCTTCCTCATACCCATTCTGGTGGCCGCATGTTCTAAAGCATCATTCTGGCAGTAGACTATACTGCCAATGATGGAGGGATTGAGGTTTGATTCTCAGGTGGGTGTAGTAAGAGTGTTTTTTTACAAAATGGTTCCCCACGTAAATGCAGGTACACATCTTGAAATATAACCCTTCTCATCTTTAAAACCATTAATATAATTAGTATGTATGCGCATAGGCCAAACGGATAATAAGATCGGGTGTAAAAGATTTTTTTTTTCCTTTTTGAATGCAACCGAATTGTTATGATTACAGCGAGCCCCGCATTTGACTCCTTCGAAATAACCTCCTCTTGTAACCCCAACAAACTACGCCACACTTGCAAGATTCCTTCACGCGCGACTCTGATTCTTGTAAGGGCTTGTGTGTGAACTTGACACATGCCTTCTCTCACCTTCGCATCCCCTCCTTCCCTCTCTGGTTCTCTTTTACTACTCTTCCTAACACCCCTTTCACCCGCCCAACCTGACCCATTCAAGAACCGTGTCGCCCGCTCGCCCTATTTACCATATCCCATTCCACGACGTCGTATGACGTCACAATACCTGCGAAAACATCTCACAATGGTTTATGACAAGAGGTGGGGGAAGAGGGAGGGGGGTTACCTCACGTCCTTCATGAGCGTAAGGGATGTTTCATGAAACGAGGACTCGGTATTGTGTGTTTGTGAAGCACTGGTTGACATTTTTTTTTCTCACCCAAGTCGAAATAGTTGGAGAGTTATTTTTAAATTTAAAATGTGTAACTGTAGTTGTAACTTTTATTATCCCTCCGGCACTCAAAATTATATTTTAGTACAAAATTTGTTGGCTGAGTATTCTCTAAGAAAATCCACATCGGTGGTCATGTGGACTAAACGTCCGGCTCATCTATACTCCGAAATACCAACTGGATGGCTTTTTTTTTTCTACTAGAGTACTACCATATAGTAACCCGCCTCGGTGGTGTAGTTGGCTAACGCGCTTGTCGTGTTGAGCTTTACTGCTGAGGACGGGGAGATCGAGGTTCGAATCTCGGTCGTGTGAACTGGGGGTGGTTTTTCCTAAATGGTTTTCCACT
Source organism: Timema monikensis (assembly GCA_902151445.1). Taxonomy (NCBI): domain Eukaryota; kingdom Metazoa; phylum Arthropoda; class Insecta; order Phasmatodea; family Timematidae; genus Timema; species Timema monikensis. Next base: position 122,166 of record CABFVZ010000266.1, on the reverse strand, counting down.
CCCCCTCCAAGCAAATGCGGGTTCACTTCCTCTAATTCAACCTTCTCAATTCCTAATCCATTAGTGTAATTAGTACTTAGAGCGTATAACCCGAACTGGTAGTAAGACGCGGTGTAATTATTATTATTATTATTATTATTATTATTACTATATAGTAGGGATCTGGTAGTAATAAAAGCCTTTCAGAAGGCCATTCATAAGAAAATTGGACTATAGTTTGATATGCTAGTGTCAAGTAGGCCAGGGTTCAAGTTCCAAAAGGGGTGAGGAAAGTTTGTCTACATAGTTTTCCTCTCTACATCATAACACTACTAAAAACTTTCTTATTTTTACATAATCAGAGAATGTGGGTGCAGTGGAAATGAAAATAAGTATCTGGAAAATTAAATTCTAATAACCAACAAATATAATTTCAAGCTCATTTAGCTCATTCAATCTGATTTTCCACTGAGGTTGGGGGTTTTAATCCCAGCTGAGTGTCCTGGGGGATGCTTTTCCTAAGTGGGTAGTTTCCTATTCTCCCTACGCACCAATGCGGGTGTATTTCATCTAACATACCTTTTCAATAGTTTAATTAAGTGTGGATAGCTCAGACGGGTAGTAAAACGAGATTTACACACACACAATAATTTAAAATAAATTTGAGATGGGATTCTAAAAGAAGTGTAGCGATCGTTTGTATGATTTATCTAGCTTTGTTCGTTGGGGGTGGAGTTTTCTTTGCAAGTGGATGTAAACTAATGTAATTCCAAAGCCGTTTTTTGATATGTCTTACCATTTAACCACAAGAGACCTCCAAAGAAAGGTCCGTGACTTTAAAGTTACTCCGACATTTAAAACTATTCTTTTCGGGGGTTAAAAATTAATTTTTTTAACTTTTTGGAATTTTTACGTTGATTACAGGCCAGAAGCTATAAGTTTCTAGCTCATCTGGAAGGGGATAAACATAAATGTCAGTGAGTGAGTCAGCCATGTGGCTTTATGGTATTATTATAATAATAATAATAATAATAATACCGTCTATTAAATTATTAAATAAATAGTATACACCATTTCGCGTAGTTTCTCTTCCTCTTATAGCAAAAAAAAGCAGAAAATATGAAATAACCAATGTCATCTGATGCCGTATTTTCTAGATATGTGACAAGTGATTAGTGTATTTTTTATTATCCCAACTGCTTGTTTGCTAATTATTTGGTTGTGCCAGATAAAATCAGTCTGTGGACCAAATCCAGCCCGCAGGCCGTAGGCTGCTACCCCTGTTTTAGGCTACGACCATTTATATAAAGCATTTATCTATTTATTAACTTTAAGTCCAGTGAAGTCATAAAAAATACATAAAATAGGTGATAAATGAATGGTTGACTAACCCAGATTTAAAATGAATACAATAATTGGGTTCACAACCAACATTTACATTTCACAACAAGAAAATTTATTATCTCAGGGTGAAACTTAAAATAACAATAATAATGCATAAAATGGAACACGGGACTCTCTCAGGACCTCTGGGTCATGTTGGGAAAATATATACCTTTAGTATTTAAGTGGATTTATTGAACAAGCAAATATTTAATAGAACAATTTGAAATCCTTAAATATATATACTATATACATTTATAGTCAATTTCCTCAATGAGGTTGCTCGTTGGACACTAAAACAATAAATACTAGATAAGGTCATTGCATTTTGCATTTTAAATACTAAATTATTTGGTTGCAAAAATAGAAACCCAAAATTGAGCGTTATAAATGATCATGAACTATTTATCCGTAATATATTCCGGTGACAAGGAGATCGAGGTTCGTGTCTTGGTCGAATGTACTGAGGTTGGTTTTCTAAAATAGTTTTTCCACATTCCCTCCATGTAAACGTGAGTAAACTTCCTCTAAATATAAAATTCCTAATCCCTGAAATCATTTGCGTGGCTAATAGGCCTACATAAGCGCATATACCAAACGGGTAGTAAGAGGCAATGTTAAAAAAAATCGTAACTAGTAATGGTTTGTAAGGGAATGGGAATAGAAAGATTGTTCAGAAAAGAGGCACGCTATTAAGTAGAGTTGATGGAAACACACATTAATAAACCGCTTGTGCACCCGGCCAAGCTTTGAACTTGGACCTAACTGTCATTTTTAGTAAAAATGTATTTCTAAACTGACACTTAAGACTGTGTGACCACCTGTGTAACTCAGTCTGTTTAGGGTTTTGTTGGATTCCTAATGCGCCGTGTCATTGTCAGCGTTTCATTTTCAGTATTTCTTGAAATAATTTGTCGTCTATATATTAATAAAAGGAAGAATTTGTTTGTCCGTCATGAGCGTTGTTTCATATATACCACACTCAGGGGAGGTTTTGAAATTTAAATATAAGTAGTGCACCTCAAAGACAGAGTTCTATAATTTTGATTAGATTTGTTTAAAGGAATTAAAAACTGAGAAACTGAAGAAATATTAAGGCCAAGAGGAAGATTTACTATTACATTTCATACAATTTGAAATGTCGATTGGTGGCCGTGGTAATTTGGTGGCCAGGGTAGTTTTGTGGCCATGGTAGTTTTGTGGCCATGGAAGTTTGGTGGCCATGGTAATTTGGGGGCTATTGAAGTATTGAAGTTAATCTGCCATGGAGAGTAAACAAGAAGTGTTTGGTATCTACAACAAACGCTTCTTCTCATATTGACACGATATATTAATTATGTATTAATACGTTTTTACCCATTTTATCCTTTCTACCCTTTTTATAACGTTTTAAACATTTTACCCTTTTAACCTAAAATATTTATCCGGGTCCAAGCAAGGTAATTAATGTGAAAAGGGGTTAAAAGGGCAGAAATACCATAAAATATCACAATGAAAATATTCAAAAAAGGATAAAAAGGGCAAAAAGTCCAAAAAATTTCAAGAAGTGAAAACGAGCACAACTGAGCAAACATGGTAAAAAGAGAGAAAAAAGAAAAAAAGGGGCATTATTTAGGGTAAAGGTGGTAAAAAAGTAAAAAGGTTTAAAAAATGCAAAAAGGGCAAAATGGCTAAAGAGGTAAATGAAATAAAAATTATGCTAAAATTATTTTGATTGGGTTTAGTTAGAACCCGTTAACAACCAATTATTTATGCTGTGATATAATTTCTTTTTTATCAGCACGAACAGGTAGAAGTTAAAAGTATTGTGTATAGAGAAGTTATAACTTAATCTTCATAAGAAATGTTAGCTTTAAAAACCTATTCAGAATATATCTCTATTTTGACATTGTGTATTTTAGTCAACCTACCTTCTCGTTTTGTATCACTGTATAAACCAATAAAGGATTAATATTTAAATATGATTTAAGATTTGGTTACCATTCCATGTAGTTAATTCTATATAATAGAAATAAAAAGCTAATTTATAGATTCCCCGTGTAAATAATGGGTACACCAGGTATAAAACAATGCAAAATTGACTACGAGTGCATGTGTAGATTAGTGTTTGTTACCCATGTGCGAATGGTTATAAAATGTCAAAGAAATGTATCCATTTAAATTTAAATAAAACGTTATGTTACAATCGGAATTAAATACGTTGTAAGTTTTTAAAATCCATTTCAAATTAACTTTTAATAAATATTTAAAATGAAAATTAAGCTCGTCTTGAGAGGATTTTAATTTTACTACTTTTTTTAAGCTCAGAATATTATTCAAGAAATTTATATTTTTTAACAACATTATTATTAAGTTCAATTCTTTCAATATACTATGTATGGAGATTTACAAAATTCACCAGATAGGTCTGTATGTCTAGATGATTTATGTAAAGCAACCTATTTGCGAGTTGTGTGTTTATTAATCAATCTGTCTACAGTGCACATCTGGATGAGCTATCCCAGGAAATTAAAAGGAAGTGTGAATTGTTACCAAGAGTGAATTGATGAGTAAATTTATGTTATTATTTTTACTCTTTTTAAGAGAAATTTCTTTCAATTTTTGATTCTGAAGTACAACATTTTAAGTTTGCAAATAGATTCATAGAGAAATATGTTTTTAACTCTTGTATGTACTTTATACACACACAAAGCTAAATTTACAAATTAGCATTGCTATGTTTAAAGGTGATAAAGTAATTATAAATAAGATAGCGCCTATTAAGTATTAAATAATAGTTACATAGAATAGTATTTGTTTCAAAAATTAAATTTCAAAAATTGCACAAAATTATTCAGATTTGTCTTTTCTTCTGGTTAGTTCATAACTGGGAGGTCGGGGTTCTAATCATTGGTCGGGTGGATTGCGATTTATTTTCCTGAATATGTTACCACTTGTAACGTTATTTGCCACCTTACCATGTATTTCCCTATATATTGTAAATAGTTTCCAATTTATTTTATTTTGAAATTATGCAATTCAAAGTTCAGCTGCAGCTTAACGCGCTGTATTGACGGCCTGGCAAATAATACTATTTACATCCATTCAAAAATAAAAAGGACGCAAGGGAGAACGTATAACAAGGTTATAAATAATTTAAATAAGGAATTTTAACCTAACGAAGAACACTTACCTTTTATTAAATATATTAATTATCCTTCTAAGAAGTTTGTTGACTCTTCTTTATCTATTTTCAATGTCGGCCATGATTTATTTCAACGCATGCGCAGATCTGTCAAACAAGTGATTGTAAAAGAAATCCTCCTCCAAACTAGCGCGCATTTCAATTTTGACAGATGAAAATAAATATTTTAATTCTTTTAAGAAACATTGTTCATATTCATTGACATATATTTCAATCTTTATATTAAATTTGTATTTTATTTTATATTCATTAATAGTCTTTTGTTTTAATATATTAGTTTTCTCTTCAGACTTGAAAGAAAATAGAACGTTTTTTAATTCTTGTAACACTTTCTGAAGAAGATTAGGGTCTTGTTCCTCGGTTTTATTTTAACGTGGAGCAAAATCTGTGTATCTCCTAACTAAATTTATTTTTAAACTGGAACAATAGCTTGAAAGTAAAGTGCAAGTACACAAATGGAAAGCTAAGTGTATGGGAAAGAACTAGAGATTGTTTATTCCGTTAAATTGTGGACGAGTTGGAATTAATAAAAGGTAACAAATCTCAGAAATTCTTGCTGTTTCAACATGGACAAATTTATTGGTGAGATCAAGCCAAATCTTCAAATTTAAATTTATCTTTTCTCTTTTATCAAGAAACTAAGATTTATGTAAGAACTTTTAAAAAAAACTATATTTAGGCTCTTTATCTATTCAAAATAATTAATATTTTATTTTATGTCTAAATATGAATTCTATTGATTTTTTCTTCTCTTTCCTCAACAATACTATATTTTTTGTCTTACTAATAAACTATAATTATATATTATATTAGTTCAGCCTATATTATATTTCATTTACTCTAGTATTATATGTTCTAAACTCCTAAATTCAACCATGTTCAGAGATTGTGATTTTAAGTGATAAATTTTTGTTTAAGAATATAGGTAGTACCATTTATTTTATTTTTATTTTTGTCAGAATAGAATTATACTTATTTGGAATTCCATAGGTAGGGTTGGGTTGTGGTAAAAAAGGAAACAATGATAAACCCACAAAAGTTCCAATAATTGTATTTTTTGAATAAATTTTATTGTAGTCTAAGTTAGTAAATTTTATTTTAACAATCCATTTTATTTAGATTGTTCATGTTTTATTTTAAGTATTCTTTCAACTCTTGTAGATATTTACAGTACACCATTGTTGTAGGTATGGTAGTGTCGTTATCATTAACATTGTAATATCAGAAGAAGAAAAAAGTTCTCGAGCACACCCAGTGGTCTCGAGTAATAAGAGTCATCGTACTTCCGTCAAATTTAGCCGAGGTAAAGGTTTATTATTATTATTATTATTATTATATTATTATTATTATTATTATTTTCTCCTAGATCCTAAGAGTGGCGCCCAGCAAATACACAATTTTATTCATCTTGACGTTATGTAAACATATTTGGAAGACACTGAAACTTTTTTTAACACTCTCTCCCTCCACCTAAATGTGAGTACACTTTATCTAAATTATACATTAATTACCTCATTAATGTAAATATTCGGATGGACTGGGGAAAAACAAAATTCAAAATGTTCTCACAAACACACTTTGGGGATATTAATGTATTCTTAAGCGGTCCCATTTGGCAGATTGCACATCAGTTTATTGAACTCTTGACATAATTATGATGACATTTTGTAATAATATTATTTCATATATTTTGAAAAGCTTATAATGTGCCTTTTACTGAGGGAATGTGGGAGTAATATTCCAGTGGAGGGACGTCTCCAGATGTCTCCTGTTTCGTAACGCATCCTGAAGGAGCGAATGGCTCGTAAAAGCAAGAGACAGCCAGAGTCTTTATTCTAGTTTTGTTGTAGTTGTTGTTGTGACAGCCGCAATGTTTGTGCCACCTGGAGCTGAAGAGAGATGTCTAACGGGCTCCCTTCTCTCTTGTGATATAAGATCAGCTTAGCAGCTCTTTTCTCACCCCTTTCACTATAACCACTACAAATTGTTTCTACTTCCTCCTAAACATATACCATGGTACCTTCTTCTCTGCAGATCTCGGTCCTGTTTTTTTTGTCACAGACTTGAGTCATGCAACGTGCTTTTGTGATTTGTATGTTGTCTTCTTCACTGTTCTCCTATTTACTTTCAGAGTTCAACCAGCACATTCATTCAACTACACATTATTTCAACCGAGTTGGTAGGTGGAGTAAGCAATGAAAGTAGGGAGGTAATATATACAGCAGCCTTATCACACAAAATCCAATATGGTGCACCTTTTTAATTATATTTAATAAGAATGTGTGAAGCTTCAAAACGTTGTAAGACGATTGGCAAATTCTCCCTATCTAGCTCTTCGACATCCACAATAAATTTTGCATCTTAGATTTTAAAGAAGAAACAGACTTCTTTATTACTATGAAGAGATTTGAAATATCTCATCAAATATGATATATTTTAACATAATAGTCATGTTTGATAACAGATACAAAACCGATTATAGATTAAATGTAATTCATACCGTAAGCATAGATAAACTCAGATATGTCTCTTTGCATTTAATGGATATTTTAAAATAAAAATAGTGCTACTTGACAACAACAAAAATCTCATTTTCAGATTCGGCTTTGCTTCGTCTGTTTCGAGCTTTGTTTTGACTTCCCTTTTTCTTTCAAAAGTGACATTTGCACACCCCTAGTATGTAATATAACAATTTTACTAAAATTTCTGGAACATTATAATAATTTTATTAAAATCTCAAACACGTTACATTCAATTAACATCGGTTGGATACGAATACTATCGAATTTACATGAATATATCTGAGGAAACAAGATTCATTGCTAAGATGTGAGATGAAGCAATCAAGAGAATGAATCAATCTCCGTATAGAAGAAGATAATGGAGGATTCGCACAAGTCATCCAGCATTTACTTATTGATAAAATGTGTAGTTTAAAGTGAGAATGAGTGAAACGCGAGATAAAGTCAGTGTTTCATCAGTTTTTATAGTAAAAAATTTTGGCCAAAATAAATCAAATATTCCTCCAGCAAAAACACAGATATTAATTTTTCTCGCATGGTGATCCCAAAATACCGTTGTTGAATATCTGTCATGAGCATAGTGACGTTAGATGATGAACTTTTTAAATGAAGAGAAAAAAGTTGTCATTAGATTCCAAGATACCCTTAACAGATATTCAACAACTGTTGATATCACCATGTGAGAAAAATTAAACTCTATTTTTCTATTGAAGAAATATTTGAGTTATTTTGGCCGAAAAAATATATTACGAAAAAAAACGTAAAAAACACTGGTCTTTTTTCACGTTACCTTCACTCCCACCCTAATAAAGTATTATTTATATTTATTAATTATAAGTGAATTGTGTTACATCTTATAAAATGGTTATGTGTACGAACTGTTGCATACATGTTTTTTAATTTTTTTTATTGCTATTAAAGAAAATGTTTTCTAAATATATTACTGCGCTCTTTAAATAGCTAATCAAAGGCGAGGGAAGGGGGTAAGTGTTTACTTTATCTAACAAATTATTTGAAATAATGTATAAACAAGGCTATAGCTCTGTTAATATATTCTAGTATAATGTTTTACCCCGTGATCCACGTCTTACTCATACAGGTTATTTGCATGTTTTGAACTGATGCTGTAGGATTGAGGAAGTTATATCTTAGAGAAAATGTGCCCAAATTTGTGCATACAAATATTAAAAAATAATTTTGTGAGTAAAAACCAATTAGCACTAGCCCGCAGGGATTTGAAACCCATAACTTCTCTATCACTGGAAAACTAGACTGACATCTTTATCCACATACCCATCAGTGCGTCTCTGAAGGAACATGAAATTGGGAATTATATATGGACTAAGTTCTATACATTTTGATTGCGTTTTATTTCAAAATACTTTTGTAACTTCCCTGCCAAATAACTTACCTTTTTACCAAATTTAAAAAAAAATATATTCATCAAAAGGGTGAGTTTCAGCAGAAGAGCAGCTGGGACCAGATTTATTTAAGGTTGCAAATAAATCCACCAGAGCAACTTTGCAATATTTACCTAGATTGATATTCAGTAAAGGGTGACCTGGTGGTCTAGGGGTAAGGTGTCAGACTTCTATGCTGGTGGCCGGGGTTTAATCCTCGGTCCCGGCACAGATTTATCTGATTACCAAACCCTTCCTTCACCTCTGACAAGTTATCTTGTGAATGTGGGGAATGCCAGGCCTCCACCGTGGTTCGGATTCCACGTTACTGTAGGTCCTTCATTTCATCTCATAATCACCCTACCATTACACATTAGCGTAAGAGCGTATAACCCGAACGGGTAGTAAGACGCGGTGCTAATAATAATAATGATATTCAGTAAAAAGAGAAGGCGTGGTTTGAGAGAAAATTTGCGCCGTTTAATTGCGCCTTCTCAAAAGTAAATTATGTAACGTAAATAAATTAAAATTGTGGCATATTATCGTACTGCCTCAGAATATACTTAGTTAACTGTATTCCATTAATAATTAACATAACTAAAACAGCAAACGCCTACCCAAAATGAAACTTCTTTTTAAATTAAGTATAGTGGTAACAAAACTATAAGTTAGTTCGTATTATTGAATTTTATAGCCATACAAAAAGACATGACTTTTAAATAGTTATCATAAAACAAAATAACAATATGCATAACATAATTATTATTGAATATTTCTTTAAATGCATACAAGCTTATTATTATATAATAGATTCCCTTAAATCCAAAGAGTTTTGTGACCTATTATGAATTATATTATTTAGTTGTTTTAATCGTTTAATAAGTACAACAACGAATTTTTGGCGTTAGTAACATAAATAAATACCAATAGTTCAAATAAAATTAAGCCTATTTCAATTTATTGAGCATTAACGATCGATTTTTTTTTTAGAGACAGCCTCTTTGTCCAGCGGCAGCAATGTAAAGTGTGAACTATATTCTTCATTTTATTGTAAAACATAATGTGTTCTTTCCCTTTTAGTTGTCCTCTAACTTCTTCCTTAGAAAACAAGATGTCTCCCAAAAAATGAAAACAGGATTTTCTAATAGAGCTAAAAAATAAATAATTAATACTTGTACTTCTCGCACCCCTCGGAGATCGTCAAAAATATTGAACTCCAAACTTTGATAAAATATAATGTCGACTTTTATTGACCCCTTGAACACGAAAAAGTATTTTTTTCAATACCATTTGTCTGCCTTTTGTTACTGGGACTAGAGCTGAAACTATTTTAACGATCGGAATAAAAATTGGTATCCAGCGTTTTCATAAGTTTCCTCAAAGTGGTTTTTGGAATTATCCATCCAACTCTCTAATTAAGAATAGTTTAATTTGGGATTTCAAGAAAAAAAAATATTTTATTTTTTCAAAATTATTATTATTATTATTATTATTATTATTAGCACCGCGTCTTACTACCCGTTCGGGTTATACGCACTTACGCTAATGTGTAATGGTAGGGTGATTGTGAGATGAAATAGAGGACCTACAGTTTAACGTGGAATCCGAACCACGGTGGCGACCTGGCAAGCCCATTTTTCAAAATTGACTAACTATTTTGATTAAATTTTTTATCTAGGCATTTTGTTTTAAATTACAGGCAAAATTTAAACTCTTATTTTATGATAAAAATTAATTTAGGAGCACTTTATATAAGTGGAAATTTCCAATTTTATTGATCATCATATCTTCTCAATACTTTAAGATACGAAGGAACCTAGTGTTGAAAAGTTGTAGTATTAATAAAAACACATTTTAACTGACATATAATATTATAAAACCAATAGTTAATGTGATATTAGCAAATATATATATATAAAATATATATATATTTTATATNTATATATATATATATATATATAAACTTAGGTCTGGAAAATGTACCGTTACATTCTTTGGTGGACAGAGATGTTACATTTTTCTCAATATGCTTCTGTAATATTGTATATTACTTTATTAGAGATCTTTATTTGAGTGTCTCTGCAATAAAGTGTATTATTTAGTTTTACATCTTACATATTTTGATCAAATATATTTATTTTTAAGAAAAAGAGTGAAAAGGGTGTGGTGCAGTTCGCAGTACCACTTGTTTATTCTAGAGAATCACCCAAATATATTTTATTTTTATCATTTACTTTTAAAACGTTTTGAAATATTTTCATTTCCTGCTAGTTTAAAAAAAATTAAAATAAAGTAGTATCCACTTTCAAAATAAATTTTATAAAGGGGTTAGTCAAAAATAACGCCACTTATGACGTTTGCTATGACGTCACCGTTGTTATTTTCCTCCTCCTTTATTGAATACTTTTACCTTCTCGTTACCTTACAGGTATAGAAAGTATTGTTATCGTCAAAAAAAATTTAACTCGAGATTTTGATGGATATCTAAGTTTCATGACCCCCCTCTCCCCTAATCTGAAAAAGTGTTTTTTGCAATGCCGTCTGTCTATGTGTCTGTTTAACCCTAAAATTGAGTGTGGTTTAATAGAGGGCCAAAAGAAAAATAAATCGATTTTCTCAAAATTGACTAACGATTTTCATTAAAATTCGTATCTATATGTTAATTAAGATTATTAATAAAATTTCCATTTTCATTTTTCTATGGAAATGACTTTTATGGTACTTTACGTAAACGGAAATTTCCGTATTTCCGCAACTATTTGAGATCCAAAATAACTTATGATTGCAAAATTGTATTACTATTAACAATAAAAAAACTTTATTTGAAATATATCTCTATAAAGCCAATAGCTCCTGAGATATTTGCAAATATATTAATACCTTTTTGTGAGCTTAAGTTGTAAAGATATACTACTTAAGTTTTAACGGAATAATTATCTAGTGCCATAGAGTAATTAAATATAAGGAAGTTTCTCAAAAAGTTTATGTTCTTTTTCCTTTAACCTCTCAGAGGAAAAGTTTGTACAGCAATGATCTATCTCTAACATTTTAGAGTAAATAGTCAATATTTACCTTTTTTATTGGTCTAAATTTATAAATGAAGAATTTAATGGCAATACGATAACCATAAAATGTGCAGCCCCTAATAAAATGTCGAAAATATCTCGGGTTTGCTAGTGTATATAATTTCGTTTCACATACGAGTATATTACGATTTTTGATTAAATATCTCAATTTTTAAACAATGGAGTGAGAAATTTCGTGCTGAGTTTCATACGATTTATTTTTTAAATACAATAAGATAATAATAATATTAGTAGATCTAAACGCTACTAATTCAGAGAAAAATAGTTTTTAGCAAAACTTTAATTTATTGAAAAGTTTCATGCACAGAGTTAACCCTTCAGCCACAAAAACAGCCTTTAAACAATGATTAACCTTTACTGTTGAGAAGAAGACCGACGTTTTTATCTAAAGTTTTATTTTTAAATATCTACAAATGAGAAAACCACGGGTATTCTCAAACGTATCGTACGTAGCTTATAAATCACTCTCGCATACTATGAGGCCACGTAACCCCTTTTGTTGATATCTTTACGTCGTGGTCGCCCCAAGCGGTTGTTTTAAATTAGCAAGACGCGTATTGTTGGGAAGAAGACGTATTGGGATCTTGGACCATGATGAATGTCGCCACATCCATCCTTAGACTTAACACCGTGACGTCACGATATATAGATGCTAGAAGCAGAAGGAAGCAAGTCGCATAACTCCGGAACGTCAGAAAAAGACTAATTTACGAATAAATGCTCTTTTATGAGAAAAATTTAGAGTAACCAACTTTGACAAAACTAAACAATAATACACTAAACCATCTCACCTCAAAGATTTTTAATTAAATTTTAGTATAGTAACTATCCATATTATTGTTAATACAGTTATCAAAATTGACAAATTAAAACTATGTATATAATAACCATGCATATAATTTTGACCAAACATAATTACCAAAGAAGAAATAAATAAAACAAATCATAGAAAATTTATTCATGTTAAATAAATCAATAGCGTAATTCTGATTGCCAAACCCTTCCTTCACCTCTGACAAGACGTATATTAATCACTACTTATGAATGTGGGGAATGTAAGGTCTCAACCGTGGTTCGGATTCAACGTTAAACTGTAGGTCTTCCATATCATCTCCCAAACACACTACCATTACACATTAACGTAAGTGCTTATAACCCGAAAGATTAGTAAGACACGGTGATGATAATAATAATAATAATAATAGCGCAACTATAATCAAACATGATTGAGAGTTGATTAATACCCATTGAATATCATAAATCAACTCGTCAAACAAGTTGATTTCGTAATGTTTTGAGTTATCAGATAAGTTTCATTCTATGATGACCGCCATATAGCCAGGCCATCACGAAGAGAGCCTTCAAGAAAATATAGAAAATAAATGCAAACTAACCAACATTGACAAAAAGCCACTATATGTATTTTAAACCTGAAAAAATTAACACCTTTTGTAAAAATCAGAGTTGTTAAATATATGGCTTTGCGTATGAATGCGTGGTTGTCGATTTAGTAAACTTTTAAACTTTAATAATATAAAGGTATGTTTAACCTTATGTGAGCAAGAAACTATATACATTTCAAAGTTCTAAATGTTTTAACAACCACCCGCACATTGACAAAGGCGTCAGTCTCGTCTTGTCTAATTTTTCAGTGATGGCCAGGTCTAGAGCAGCTGCACTAAAGTGGGCTATGTTAAATGCTATCCAATTTTCCTCCACACAAATGAGGACACACGTCCTCTTAATCCTCTAATTTACTCATCTCACATCCCATTCGTGTAAATATGAAGGTAGTTCAAATGAGCAGCAAGATGATATGCACAAAAGATATTATCTTAAGATATAAGTATTATTTCTGCTTCAAAGTAATGTAAAATATGTTATACACTGCTTCTGAAAATTTGTGTGAAATTCTGATAAAATAGCGTATATACATACCAAAATTTAAAAAAATATGTATAGGCATAGGCCTACATACATACGTAAGTACATACATACATACATACATACATATATACATACATACATACATACAAGGCTTTATTTATATATATATATAATACATACATGAATACAAACATATATGCGTACAAGTTTACATAAATCCAAACACACACACACACATATATATATATATATATATATATATATATNTATATATATATATATATATAACTCCAACATTATGTGTCGTACAATCGGGCTTAACTTAACACCTTCTAATCCCGAGATCTAGATATTTCACATGTTGCCTCGCAAATGTTGATAGAACCCTAATTTGTTTTACAAGTCCACATCAACATTCATGCGAAGTAGAGAGAGAACTGTTTAGATTGAGAGGTCTTTCTGGGTGAAGGTTAAAACCACAGCCTCACAATCTAGTCCAGACATTTTTTGTGGTTCTAAGTTTCAATGTCATTCGCCTTAGTATTCTCATGTTAAATTCGCTTTTTGATATTTTTTTTTAGTGATTTTTATTTATTTGATAATATTTCATTAAGTATTATACTTGATTTGTCATCAGTAACTTTAGATTTCTAAAACATTGGTGTCAAGTAAATATTATGCACATTATATTAGAATGAAAATTTAACTATATTGGAATTCCGTTTGGAAGAAACTTTTAGAAAATGCAAACATATTTTCCGGCCAAAATTTGTAGTGTTTTACTACATTTTTAAGTGTTATTTCATAGGTATTGATAGTAATATTTATGATAATTGATAGTTTGTTAATTTATTTATTTTTGGTATTATACGTGAACTTTCTAAACCAACTGATTATATCAGAAGACGAGAACTTATATGAGGAGAGTGAAAGGGCCTAAAAATTTTGCCGTTAAAGGTATTTTCCCATACCTTCCAGGGTTCTTTCACATAGAACAATCGACCTGTGACAGATGGTTTAACTGTACTTCCTCTCCGAAGGAAATTGTGCTATCGAATTTTTATTGTTCAAGAAAATTTTTTTGACCTCTACTGGGTTTGAACCCATGAACAATGGACTCTGAGGTGAGAATTTTCCCTTGCAGACCACATGACCGGGCGTATGAATACGTGAATGTAGATTTAATAGCTTTACTAGCTGTTTGACAAGTCCCTTATGAAAGTTTTACTGTAAAACAAGGTCAAGGCATCATTAGCACCCATCTCTTGTTTGAGTCACTTTCATACGCCAAACATTTTGAGTGCATGAAATACGTGAATGTTAATCAATTATATATTGCCCTTTGTGTATGCAACCGGATAACATACACTTATGAGTAGTAAAGGGGGATATTGTACGCTTGATTACAACCCAGCAGCCAATAAACAACTTGTATTTGTTTTTCTCAAAGGCGTTTTTACATTCAACCTCCAGGCGAATGCCGGTCAATTTTAACTTTTTTTTTTTATTCTGGTATTCAATGGAACAACTCGCTCAGGCACAGTCAAATGTCCTAAGGATGGCGCAGTCGATGTGCCGAGACTTGTAGAATTTTAAGGCTGTCTCTACACTGCCTACAAAGTAGCAAGGGAATTTCAGATAAGATAATAGAATTCAATTTAATTTTTATATAATTCAACATTTCTTCAATATTTCAATTTTTCTTAATATTTCTTTTCAATTATATTTCAGCCAAACATTAGTCCTCTAGTCATTTGTTACTAATTATCTATGTAGTTTAATTAAGTAAAGGTGTTTGTTTTTTCGTTATTTTTACTTGTTAATCATGTATGTGACCTTGACTCACATTTTTAATGTGTTATTTTAGTAATGTTCTGATATCAAACATCGTTGTTGTATTAATCAACAATTTATTTTATTTTAATCTATACTTATAAAATAACATATCCTGACTGACTGAATGATTCATCATCGCCGAGCGCAAACTATCAAGGCTACAAGCATTAAATTCGGACTGTATATTCATTTTGTTATGTAGGCACCCACTAAGAAAGGATTTTAGAAAATTCCACCCCAAAGGGGTCAAAATAGGGGATGATAATATGTATGGTAATATGTATGAAAGTCCGTCATTTTGAAAGTTACATAAACAAAATTTTGTATTTCGGTTATTGACGTAAAACAAATAAATACGTGTTTCAGGAATTTTGGAAATTTTATTTAGTAAGGGATGAAAAAGGGGGTGAAAGTTTGTATCGGACTTGCATTATTTTTGATCTGAGGTCAAGTTATGGTCATCAAGGTAACGTAATATTTTAAATTAATCTGTAAATACATATGTATATTTTCGTATTTGTATATAATCAACTTCCACGCGAGCAAAGCCGCGGGCAACAGCTATCTAGTTAATCTATATAGACTTACTATAGTAAAAGCTTGTAATTTCACAAAAACTCTTTCTCATTTATAATATCTACACTAAATATGTTTATATTGAATTCTATAAATATAAACTAAAATTGCTTCCTTATTACAATATCATCATGTTTTCCAAAAATGTTTCAAACTCGCCGATACTTTTCTTGCTAAATTAAGCCATTTATTACTATAATTTTTTGCACTGCGTCTTACTACCCGTTCGGGTTATACGCCTGTGTATTAATTACACTAATGTCTCTAGGGATTAGGAAGGTTATGTTTATAGGACATGTACCCGCATTTGCGTGGAGGGAAAGTGGAAAACTATTTTTTTAAGCCCTCCCCCTCAGTCCACCTGAGCGAGATTTTAACCTTTATCTCCCCATTATCAGCAGTATAGTTTACTGTGAGAGTAGCGATTTAGACCGTGCGGCCACCAAAGTGGGTTTCAATATTTTTGCTATTTGTTTTACAGGCACTTGGTCCGACACCTTAACTCAGTCAGTAATGTGTCTGTCTAATGAACTAAGATTCCAGGGTTTGATTCCTGGCATGGTGAAAAAAAATATATTTGGTGAAATGTGGGGTTCCCCTTTAACAGTGATGAATTACCGGCTAGGGGCTGGATGTTGTGCCTGTCCTAGATTTAAGTTAGTTTATAACTCGTGTTCTGGTAGAATCAGTCGGCTCAGAAAGTGCACGTTAAATCCTGCAATTTTTTTTTAAATACAGGCACTTTAACCAGAGTCGTAAATTTATGGAATTTTAGTAGTATCCATTGTCAAGGCTAGGAGTGATAACGCCTAAACTAACCCATTATACAATATCAAACTTCTGGGTCAGAGTAAGGCGTGTTATCCCCAATGACAACCCTTTAAGTAAGATAACAAATAAAATAAAACCTTAGTGCACCCGATTAGGACTGAAACACAAGCCTCCCAGATAAAACTCAGAATCACCATTCACTACCGGCACTGCTGGTGGTATCACAAAATTGAGCTCGCATTGAAATGTCGAAACTATCGACATATTGCCTTAGTTCATGTTCATTATCGTTTGTTTTCTATATTTCCGTTTGTAAGTAGTTCATTCCGCAGATTGGATGAATATAATTACCTGAATGTTTTGTTTTTATATGTTTCCTCTGTTCAGTAATACATCAGCTTTGATGTGACTTCCGTAGTTTATGAGATATTCGTTGTAATATAAATCGTTTCTAAACGTGTTTTATTCGCATGGAAAAGTTAAAACTCGCGAGGCGAACGTGGAATATGCAGAAAAATGTGAACGGTAATATTTTTTTTTACGTTTTCTTTTTAGTTGAGTTGACGCTATAAATAAAACTATTTCATTATGTATGTAGATTATATTGCGAACATAAACATTGTTCTATGAAAGCTATTTGAAGAAATTTATTTGTAGAGTCGAGGTCTTTAAGGAATGAGCTGTCTCTACGATTCACTTTAGCGTCAAGGTTGCAACTTCTTGATTATGATGGAATGTTACATTAATAAACAAAGGGGAATTGGGAAATTAATTGAACATGTGGACGGAATGATTGATACATTTACGATAATTTTTCGTATGTCTCAGAAACATTTGGAACAAAGTTGATGTGTAGCTTAAGGTTACATACAATACGCCATGAATGATTTATGTTAGGGGGCATAGTTGTTGTTTAATTTGTTGAGTCAATTTAATGTGAATGGTCAAATAATCTAACGGAAATATCTGGGTACAAATCCAGGTGGGGTGTATTGAGGGTGTTTATTCTAAGTGAGTTTCCACTCAAATGCGGGGACACTTCCTCTAAATTATACCTTCATCATCACTACTACAGTTCTTTAGTTAGTAATATAATATTATAAAGAGGAAAGATTTGATTTTTTGTTTGTAATGAATAAACTCAAAAACTACTGGACCAATTTTAAAAATTCTTTCATCAGTATAAAGCTACACTATCAGCGAGTAACATAGGCTATATTTTATTTGGAAAATTTAATTTATTCCTCATAAAAATGTCGATAGTAAATTGTATAGTCTTTGGGGAAAAAAAATTGAAGGGAAAGTGGGGTTGGTGANAATGAGATGAAAATAGGAGGGAGGATAAAAAGAGGGAGGGGGCTATAAAGTGATGGTAGGACTGTATTTTCAAAAAAAATAAGTAAAAAAAGTTTTGTTTTTATATTGACATGATGGATGATTTGAAGCTTTGTTTTACAGGATTCTTTACAATTTTTTTACGGGGAAGGGGGCTAGTATGTAATATTCGTGTAATACGAACGGGTAGTAGGACGCAGTGCTAAACAATGATACATCGTGAACTCCAAATCTTTGGCACCTTATCTCCCTTCGCCTGAATATTACACGACTTTAACCTCGCCAGTATTATTATTATTATTATTATTATTATTATTAGCACCACGTCTTACTACCCGCTCGGGTTATACGCACTTACGCTAATGTGTAATGGTAGGGTGATTGTGAAATGAAATGGACGACCTACAGGTTAACGTGGAATCCGAACCACAGTGGAGGCCTGAGATTCCACTCATTCACACGTTGTGATTAATACACGTCTTGTCAGAGGTGAAGGAAGGGTTTGGCAATCAGAACACCTCACCAGTACTTGAAATAGTTGAGCAGCTAGAGTTTTAAGTTATAGCACCTTGACACTCTTGCTCACAGGGAGAGGTCAAATAAGTCCAGGAAAATTCGGTCTGGTCCCAAGTGTCACTTGACAGCATTTGATACTTAGTATCGCGTCTTACTACCCGTTCGGGTTATATGCTTATGTACTAATTACGATAATTGGTTTAGGAATTGGGAAGGTTGAATATAGAGGAAGTGAACCAGAATTGGAGTGGAGGGAAAGTGGAAAACCATTAAGGGAAAAGCTTCCCCAGTTCACATATTATGTAAATCGGCCTTGACACTATAGAACATAGATCAAATGCCCCCTGTTGTGGGTGCTTGTTTTAAATTAATACTATTTTTGATTTGTTACACTTTGTCTGCATATTTACACTAATGGGATGAGTAAGATAAAATTTAAGGGAAATGTAGCCAGATTTGCACAGAGATGAAAACATTTAACTGAAAACTCTTTAGTACACATGATTGGGATACAAACATAGAAATCTCCGTATCCGGCAAACCAGACAAGGCGAGACAGACGACTTTGTCCGCGAACCAAATTAAGTTTTTCCTAGCACCACGTCTTACTACCCGTTCGGTTTATACACTTATGTACTAATTACGTTATTGGTTTTAGGGATGAAGACGGTTATGTTTAGAGGAAGTGTGACCGCATTTGCATGAAAGGAACGTGAGAAACAATTTTGAAAAAACTCAGTACATCCGACTAAGATTTTAATCTTGATCTCCCCATCATCGGCAGTCTAGTATAATACGCGAGTGAAGCCTTAAACCATGCAGCCACCGAAGCGGGCTCAACATAAGTTAAATCATTCAAAACCTCATGAAATGTGTGGTGGTGTTTAGAAAATGTTCGGCGAATATCCCAAATAAAAAAATAATAATGATATTAAATTGAAATAGCAGTATTATTATAACCCCCTCCAAGCAAAATTTGTAACGTTTTTCAATCCAAAACTAGTATGAAACTAGAAAATAAATAGTTGCGGTCAATAAACATAGAAGTAATTAAATCATTCCTTTTGCCTTTGTTTGAAGTAAAACCGAGCGCACAAGAACCTACGTCAGCGTTAACTACAACAACCCGTGCTGTAACCGTGGACTGTACAAAAACAGCAAACAGTTGTTAGGAGTTTATAGGAGTTTCATTGTGTTCAACGTGCATTAAACCGACTCATTCCGTATGCTCGGAGTCAAACCCACGCACCCTACACTAAATTTATAGTCCCTTCCGTTTCTAAACAGCAAGCTGGTAGATTACCCAATAAAACCAAGTTTCCGGAGTAATGTGCTCTAGTATATTAGGCCTTTTTGTTCCTATTAACTCTAAGATGAACTGTTCTTTCTATTTTCTAAAATACATACATTATTGCTATATTGAAAATTTTCGACTTTTTGATATTGACGTTTCATGTGACTCCGAACTCAGAATATATGTTTTTATTATATATACATACCAAGGGCTACAGCCGGACCAATTTCATGGATTTCGTCCAAATTTGACTTTGAAAATAAGGGTAGTTTACCTAGTAATGATTTTTAAAAATTGGAAATTGTTTTAGAATAGCTGTATGAAATAGTATCTAGGGAACGTTTTGAACAATAAATAGCACTGTCTACTTGTTTTTAGGACAGCGACTGATAATCAATTTGTTTAAATGGTTATAAAATACATTGAGAAAATATCTAATTTTGGGGTCGTAACATTTATTTTGTCAGGTGCTTTTTTTTTAATCTATTGTTTTCAAAACAAGTTTATCAAAGAATTTATTTAAGAAGTAGGAATAAAGAAGGTAGTTTATAGGAAATGCACCTACATTAGTGAGACAATGAAATACATAATGTTAAATAGATTTACGTCGAAAATAATCAAACTTTAAAACCGGCGCTACTTTTAGGAATATTATTCCATATAAGCCAAAGTGAAATTTTTTTTAAATGGAGATAACTTGAATGTATTTTTGATTACCATCCACTTTAATTAAAAGCTTTGCTTTCCGAAACATGTTTTAAAGCATGTGAATTTTGATAATGTTCTAACACACGCTTTTGATGCAGATATAACTTAATTGGTAAAATACAATTTATTTGCATTCATGTCTCTGTGACTTTATAAATAAAAATCAATAATTATGTTTTGATCATAATCTAGTAGAAATGTTAATAAATTAAGTCACACGTATACAAAACTAGCTGTAAAATGTGTTTGATAAAATTAATTTAGAAAACTAGTTTCAAGACAGTCTCTAAAACTTTTCTAAAATGATATCAACAAATGTATTAAGGATATATATATACATATACATATATAGATACATATATATGTATATATATATATATATATATATTTATATCTGAATTCAACATGCAATTGAAAATTCTGATTTTTTTAAATCATTGCTAACCTCTAAACATCGTGTTAGTTTAATAAAGTTGTTTTTTATGGAAAAAAAAAGGATCCCTTTTTTGTCATTGTCAAAATTCCATGAAACATAAAACGAAAGCTATGAAGATATTTTCCCTATATGAGTGTCCGCAGACCCAAAATAGATGTTAATAGTTCCTACGGACGAACGATGCATCTATCAGGATGCCACGTCTATGGAGGAGGTAGCGAGCGATAGATGGAAAGGGATGGTGACAGGGCTGATGGATGGGCCACCACTGCCCCGAGGGCTCGTCATCATTAAACTTCTTTGGTTTCATTTGTGGAGGTAGAGTAAAAAAAAAAAAGAAAAGTAAATGTGGACGGGGATCTCCCTTATTCGCTATTGAGGGAACTTGCCTGTCATATTGACTTGTTGGAAGGAGATGAATGAGGGAATGAATACGATAATGTTATAGAGAAGTGGGTGGGATTCATGGAGATCTACTCGTCAGAATATCTGGACATTGGATCAGACTTTCCCAGAGGAAATTCCTACCCTCTTCAGTGGTCGAATGCTTCACTCTCTGTTATACTGGGCTGCTGATGGAGGGGGAGATCGGGGTTTGAATCCGGTTGGATTTACTGAAAATGTTTTTTTCCTAAATAGTTTCCCACTTTCCCCCACCCAAATACGGGTATATTACCTCTAATATGCTTAATTCATCACCCCTACCTCATTAGAGTAATTATCATATATGCGTGTAGCCTAAACAGGTAGCTAGGCACAGTGATTTTTAGAAAGAAAAAAAAAAGGAAATTCTTTGCTCTGTAATAGATATTCACCCACATTGGAGGGCACGTGGACTAAATTTCCCGCATATTTCATCTAGTTTGTCAGTGATACGAAGAGGGTTCTAATCTCGGCTGAGAGAGCTGAGGTTTTGTCCTAAACTGTGTTTACTCTCTCCACACACATTCAGGTATATTTTATATAAACTATACCTTCCTACACCTACCCCATTATCTTAACTAATATCGTAGCAACCTAATGAATGGAAGGGTGTTGGAAATTAACATGTTAAGGCAAAGTATTTTTGAGATATGTTGCTCTTAAGTTTCCTTTAAATTATTTCCTTTAATATTGAGAGCCCCTAAAATTATCATAAACTTTATCTTATTTTAATAGATATTAAATCATGTAATTTATTTATCAGTTTGATTAAAAAGGATGGGTTTAAACAGTTCTTGGTTAGCTTTAATTTCTACAAAATGATTCAGTATCTTGACACCTTAAAACATGTTTTTTTATTTATTTAAAATGAATATTATAAGTTTTTATTTTGTACCACTAGAAACAAGGATACCGGAGTCTTTTTTGTCTAAGGGGAGAGGGGAGAGACAAAATTATATTACGTCCAGGTTAAATTAGGTTGAATAAAAAAACACGGGGGGGGGAGGGGGGGGACCAGGGGGGCCAAAATAACGTTATGTCCAGGTTAAGCTCGGTTGAGTAAAAATATAAAGGAGAAGAGGAGGAGAAAACAACAATATTTTTTTAAATACATTTATGCTGTAAGATTTATTGGTTTAAACAAAACACTAAGCAGGGTTTGACAAGATTTTCCAAATAGTGTTTGATTAAAATTAAGATATAATAATGCAATTTGTAAATATTTGTATCACTGAACACACAAAAGAAATAGTCAGTGTGGTGAGTACAGATATGAAAGTAAGATCCATTTTTTAATCAATTGAAAGAATTAGTGCTAATAATTTAATTATTTCACTATGTCAACATTATCTAATAATTCTAGATAAGTTTTAATAACATACATATGACGTTTCAGAAAACATTCTAAAAAATAGTTAAAAGTAAGGAGTTGTTATAATTAAAGGTTAAGACTTAGATAGATTGCTCTAGAAATATATATAAAAAATTAAATTTATAGATTAAACATTTGCTAAATTGGTAGAAGATTAAGTGAAATTACAAGTCAAAATGTACAATTAGAATTTACTTTTGGCGAAAAGACATATTGTTAGATATAAACATTTATATACAATTAATAATGCATCGTCATACAATACACGAGTTGATAATGCATTATTAATTGTATATAAATGTTTATATCTAACAATATGTCTTTTCACCAAAATTAATTTCTAATTATACATTTTGACTTTTAATTTCACTTAATCTTCTACCACTTTAGCAACTGTTTAGTCTATAAAAAAATTTAAAATTTATTTCTAGAGCAATCTATCTAAGTCTTAACCCTAACTTTAACATTCATATGATTTAAACGATTTGTTTCATGGTGGCTTTGAGGTATGTTTTTACTCTTCGTATCATTGAAAATAATATTTTATTTGTTGCAGATGTAGCAGGGATCAGGAGGAACACGACTAAAGAAATATTTTCTTCACTTCAGGGTGCATTTCTTTGAATTTATTTACAAAGACTTCAACATTGTTTTAGTTTGAATTAATTGTTAAATAAATCTATTTTTTGTTTTAAACTTTGCCTTATCAATTCCAAATGCTGATATATCATTTAAGATGTATTCATCACATGATGGAGCTATCAGAAAACTCTTTTCCAAATTAAGGTAGTTTTCAAATCCAGGCTATTCAAACCTATATTCTAGGTAGGTGTCGTCCTGTATTTAGTATAGCGCCACACTTCAGGCGTGCTAAGTCTGATTACGAAACTGGCCTGGGAAAAAATATCACATTCGTGGTCGCCATTGCAACGATTTAAACATTTTGATACACTAAACAAGTCAGTAACCTGTAACAATGCTATTATAATAGAAGTTCTTGGTCGTGAATTGGATAAGTTAGGTTTTTAAAGAGTATAAACATTGAAACATAAGCTACTAATCTTTATATAAGGCCATCATAATAAACTAAAATTTTCTCATTCCAAAATTCTATTTCTCAGAATTTTAAAAATGATAAATTAGATGATTTATATAATTTTAAGTGCGGCCATTGTATGAAATAAACCAAAACTACTAACTCTATTCTTTTAACTTATGAAATAGTTCCCTAAATATACTTCAAATGTGATCATATTAGAGGTAAATAATCTTAATTTTTTTTCTTTTTTGTTATTTAATCTGCAAATTGTTTTAATCCAAAAATTAACTTGTAAAACTGCTTAGCTGTAAACTAAAGTAAATTATTTATTTAGTTAAATATATTCCATTCTTTCACATAGCTACGTTTAATCTTTCTACAAAATTTTTCACATTTCTACCTTACTATCCACATCATGAGATTTGAAACCAAAGCTCTTATATTTATTTTCTTTCTAACGTTGTTTAATTTAATTAATGCTCTGTCTACGTAGGTTTCCACTGTGTGGTGAAACCCTGTATTTTAAAAGAGTGACTTTGTTTTACCTCTAGGGCTGAGCAACGTAGATGAGTCAAGTACAACAGAATTATTCTTTAATGAGTCACAGCCTCTTCTTCACCATTCTACGCTAAAATTAAACAAAGGAGGAAGTCTCTGTTGCCAACTTTACTCGTGGGTTAGAGAAGAAATAATTTAGGTACATGCGGCTGGAACGGTGGCACCGCGGTTTAAAGTGTCAGGCTCACCAATAGATTGTATTGTCGGTGACGGGGAGGTCGAGGTTAAAATATCGGATGGGTGCCCTAGTATGGGTTATCACACGTGAATTATCAATCACCTGCTTCGGTGGTCGCATGGTCTAAGGTTCTACTCTAGCAGTAAACTAGACTGCCAACGATGGGGAGATCAAGGTTTAAATCTCGGTTTGGTGTACTGAGAGTGGTTTTTACATAAAGGTTGTCCACTCCTTCTCCACGCAAATACGAGTACACTTCATCATATTATAACCTTCATAATCTGTAAAATCGTAAGCGTAATTAGTACATAAGTGTATAACACAAACGGGTAGTAATACGGGGCACTAAAAAAAAATTATCACTCGATTTTTTGCCTATAATCCGACAACTTAGCTCAGTCTGTAGTGTTTCTGTATTTTTAGCTAAAGGTCCCGGGATCGATTTCTGGCACGGCCGAACTATCTATATTTGGCGAAATGTGAGTTTCCCTTTTCACAATGATGAATTGATGGCCGGGGAATGGATGTTGTGCCTGTTCTAGATCTTAAGTTAGTTTATAAGTCGAGTGCTGATGTATTCAGTCGGTTCATAAGGTTCAAGATAAATACAACAAATAAATTTTTTAAATGAGAAAATATTTCCTTTCTCTACTCCACGCTAATGTGATTGCACTTTCTTTAAATTACTTTCCCAATTGTACCCTTTAAATTATACCGTTAAGAACCTTTATGAAAAACCTAATAATATATTTTTCTAATGCCCTAAATTCATATCCCACTTGTCACAGTTGAGGAATCAAAGATTATAATCCCGGCCGGGTTTAAAATGGAATTGGTTCTCAAAATGAAACTTCCCTGTCAATATTCACATGTATTCATCTCTTTTGATCCGATACATTTATTTTTTTAGATTCTTCCTCACGTTTAACTTCTTAAATTAAATTGTTAGTTATCCTTTTGTTATACAGTACTTACTATAACTACATGTAATAACACGCAATCTACTATAGAAACTATTTATAATATATTAAACCTCATGGTGGCCGCTTGCAAACGAGCAACACTGAGAGAGAGGCCACCACATGGTGGCAAAGATAGTGCCAACATTTGCGGACATAGGGTGTCATGTAGTCAGCACAACGAGCCCTCCAGCTGGTAGTCTAAGTTTCCTATACCAAAGCTATTACTGTTTGGCTCCCCCATTTGTCCTCACGAGGTTGGGTTGACCCTGTTTGAGACACAATGCTTCACAGAAAAACATGGAATCACCGGGGATCAAACACATGACCTCTGTATCTAAAGCCAGGAATGTCAGTAAGATATTTTATATAAACAGTTTACTTAGAAATCTACGGGTTGTCCTCAAAAGTTGTCAAATAATCCACAAGAGATGAGCTAGAATCTGTCACCTGCATGGCAGTCTCGAAAGGTGGATATTGTCTTCCTTGTGGCATTTGCTGTTGCTGTCCAAGTCGCTGTACGGTGTTCTGTTGTGACCCGAATATCTGTGGAATGTGCTTTCGCTGCCCAATTTGTGGTGAAATGATTGTGCTGTTGTTGTAGAATGTGCTCTCGCGGTCCTATTTGCAGTGAAATGATTGTGCCGTTACTGTTGAATGTGTTGTTGCGGCCCGATTTGCGGTGAAATGATTGTGCTGTTGTTGTAGAATGTGCTGTCGCTGTCTTATTTGCGGTGAAATGATTGTGCTGTTGTTGTAGAATGTGCTGTTGTATCTCACCCCTAGAGCACAAAATTGGTAGATTTATCATATATGCATATTATATTATTTTATAGGTTCGCTCCAGGTTCAATATGGAATGGCACAGATAAGATACCTAACCTGAAAACAGAAGAGCGAGTATTTGTCTGAAAAGAGGATAGGAAATGAAAGTCCAATGTTCCCCCCTATCAGAACGACATCCTTGGTACCTCGGGTTGAAGTCAGAATAGTTGACACCTCTTCCAAGACTCCTCACCCTTAGAGGTAGTTGGTTCGAGCAACTTCTCTTCTCTCTGTCACGTGGTGGAAAAAAAAAAGGCTGTAGTGAATTCAACTTCTCTTACGTTCGTCTAGTACGTGTGAAAGTACTTTTACTCGCCAATGCTGTAATACTTACAACAATTACTGTTTCCAGCCTGTAGTCTGGGTCATTTCTTCTTTATTTAAACCATATAAATTATGTTCTACTACTGGCTTGCTAGGACTGTCGTAGCTTCATATCCCTTATAATATAAGTTAAGAACAGGGCGGGCACAACATCCAATCCCAGGCCGTTAATTCATCATTGTGAAAGGGTAAACTCACATTTCACCGATGATGAATTTTTAAACCATGCTGAGAATCGAACCCAGGACCCTTAGCTCAGCAGATAAACACGCTACCGAGTGAGATAAGGTGTTGGATTGTTTTAATACACCTATAATAATAAATATTAATAGTATAGCTATTGTCGTACTTTGTGTCTTACTACCCACCCAGTATATGTATATAGTTACACAACTTAGATACAAATGATGAAGGTAGAACTCTGTGGAAATGTAGCAACATTTGGGTTGAGTAAAAATATATTATTTTGATGGCGGGGGAAGATGGGGGGTGGGGAGGAATAGGAACTACAGGAACAGCTACAGGAATGGAATGAGAAGGTTAAGAAGTTTAGAATGAAACTTAGCATGGTGAAGTGTGAAGTTATAATAAAGAGGATGAGCTAAAAAGCTAGCTAGTTAATCTAAAAGGTTGGATGGAATAGAGCTGAGATAAGAGGAATAACGTAAAATTGGAGCATGATTGAGGCGAAAGGTGGAAGCAGAAAGAATATAATGGGAAGCAGAACAGAAGGGGGAGCTTTACTATAAGTGTGTAAGAGACCCTTTATAGAGAAGAGAAGTAGCCTAGAAGTTTACGGAAGTGCTGTATGGGGCATACTTTGTACCCATTGTCACACATGCAGCAGAAACATGGACATTGAATGTAAGAGAAAGACAAGGAAAGTGGAGGACATGGGAATGAAGTTTGTGAGGAGCTATGTAACTTCACGAGGAGTGACAGGATAAGGAAATAAGTTATTCAGGAAATAGTGGATGTTAAGGGAGTGAATGATATAGTAGAGGAAGAAAGAATAAGAGGGTAGGGGCATGTAATGAATATGGAGAAGAAAAATATATAAAAAAAATTATGGAAATTAAGTGTGTAGAAAAAAGATTGCAAGGGAAGAGATGATTGGAGCAGATAACATAAAGTGTGTAAATAAGAAGAGAATAATGTAAAAAAGTAAAGAAGGATGAATAGTGGAAGGATAGAGCAAAATGGAAGCATTTTACTAAACTGATCTGGCCACAAGCTGAAAAGTTTTGATGATGACGATCTATTAATTGTACAGTCTAGGGAAAATACGATGGTGGATAATTGTGTATTCGATTATATTAATTGTATTGTGCAGTTACATTACATTTCTAGTTCTGTAAAATGACACAGTAGCTTAATCTGTGGTCAGATGGGGAAACAATCGTAAGTGACCTACGAATGAGACAGGCACGTTTCTGCAGTTTTTATAGTAAACAATCTTTTTGACCCAAAAAAAATATATCTCCAGTAGGAAAATAAAAGTTTAATTTTATTCTCAAGGAGATTTTAACTGTAGTTGTTTAATATCTGATGAGGTCCTGGAATTGAATGACAACTTTTTTTTTATCATTTAAAAAGTTTCTCGTCACTAATGCTCATGACGTATATTCAACAACTGTTGATATCACCATGTTGAAGAAAATTAAACTCTATATTTCTACTGTAGAAATATTCTATTTATTTTGGACCCCCCCGCCCAAAAAAAAGAGTTTTTTTTATAAAAACTGCAACAACACTGACCTTTTCCTTCGTTCCTTACACTCCCACGTATCTGTTTCTGACGCATGTGCTCCTAACATGTTCAAGGATCCTTTATGAGTATCTGGTTACATACGTCAGCAGAAAGTAAGGGTTGGGCTTGTTAAAAGTAGCCTCACAAGCGATATCGAGGAGCCAGTGTTTATTTGTTCTGGTAATTGGAAGGGAAGGAGAGAAGGTGGTAGAGGGGGTTAGTTCCAAGAGACCCCTAACAAGGCTTTCCGAGTGTCCCTGGAGCGATACTACCCTCGGAGCAGGAGAAAGTCCGGCCAATAGCAATTAGGAAAAGCCCAACGCTCCCTTCAGCAGCAGTGACCAACTTTTAACCCCCTATTTACCCCATACTTTCTACATATCTCTGGAGGACTTTGACCATAGCATATATGTTAGTTAAGCTTATTCAACAACATGGATTTCAATTAGCAACACTGACTATTTTCGCACCAGTATTACAAACAATTAGTGCATCGTAATATAACGTAAGGTTAGCTCTGAAAAGATATAAAAAAAAAGATATCTCAAACTTTAAGAAAGAAATAATAAAATTTAAATACCTTGGCACTTTCTTGATTTGGAAGAAATAATTGCTACATTAATTAATTAATTTGGTACACACAAGTACACCCTTGCGAAACTTTCACACATTCAACCTTTCCAACCCCCCACCCCAAAAATAAAATTATTTAGTCTTATGTTGGGTTGTTGAAATTAAATACTCAGCGAAGTGTATACACCAAATAGCAAAGAGAATTTATTTTCAGTAATTGATACAAAAATATTGTTAGATTTTTCTTTTAACTTGAATTTTAAACAATGTGTTTTAACGTAAACTGAGTATGCTATGTCAGAAGTCAGTAAAAAATCATATCTACTGATACCTTATTCATCGCTGTAGGCTTTGTATTAGTTGAGAAAAAGGGATGTTGAAAACAGAAATAATATATAGGATTACTCATCTTAGAATTGATTGTAAAATAATAAATTATTAATATTAATGGAATAATAAAGTAAATAATGACTATAAATTTTACTTATTTAAAACCAAGGTGAGGTATGGTTTTGGTTTAAAAAGTAAAGGCTTTCAAATATTTATATATAGGTTATCAGAGATGAGCCTTAACGAATTTTCATAAGCGCTATTTCTCCACATAGTCCCCGAGTAAAATGAGAACCGCATATCTCTGAGCTCCTTCTCCTCGATAAATGTGCACACTTTGTTTACCCTAATGGATATCAGATATCCCTATCTTATAAGCTACGCCATATAGGAACACGATGGAAGTTCATTTAAATAGAACTATCAAACGTAGAGGTAGAATCTTTTCTAATACAAATTTATCGACTTTTGTTATTTATTTGGTTTATTTACTTGAGGTATTTGACGTGCGCTTTCTGAACCACTAGTGATATCAGCACACAAGATTGTATATGAAAGAAAGTTAAAAGGCCTTCTAATTTTTATAGGAAAGGTATTTTGACATACCTTTATGCGTTATTTTACATGCCAAAATTGACAGGGGACCAATGGATTTACTTACTCTCCGAAGGAAGTTGTGCTACGGATATTTATCGCTCAAGAAATATCCGGCGATTGCGGTTAGGTTTGAACCCACGAACATCGGGTTCTGAGGCGAACACTTTACACCAAAATTAAAGAGTAAAATTAGAGTTTTGATTGTGCTCATTGGCCTAGCTGCATAATTTTACTATGACGAATTTTATTGTATGAATTTATTATTATTATTATTAGCACCGCGTCTTACTGCCCGTTTGGGGTATATGCACTTACACTAATGTGTAATGGTAGGGTGATATGGAGGACCTACAGTTTAACGTGGGATCAGAACCACGGTGGAGGCCTGGCATTCCACACATTCACAAGATGTCTTGTCAGAGGTGAAGGAAGGGTTTGGTAATCAGATAAATCTGTGCAGGCGCTGAGGATTGAACCCCGGCCGCCAGCACAGAAGTCCGACACCTTACCCCTAGACCTCCAGGTCACCCGATGAATTATTAGTCTCTCTCGCTGCTAGTCATAATCTCACATGGTCACAGACACGGAGTTTATTAAACAAATGCAGATCATTTATAGTCTTGAAGTGCAATAGGGCAATATGGATATAGAGAATAAATACTTTATAAACTAGGCTTTATAAATTCAGAGATAATATTTTTAAGAGCCTCTCCAAGTATCCAAAGTGGTACAAAATAATCGACCGGATTCTCTACTTATGTCGAAATGATAGACCTACTAGTAATATTGTGCGTCCCTGGAAAAAATGTCTCAAGACTTATTCGGCTTCGCGCTTTCATGGGGGAGAATTTCTATAGTGAGGGTCTTAGAAACCGTATTTTGGACTACAATATGTAGTCTGAGAATATTCTTAAAATACATATCCCCATCTTATCATAAACAGTTTCGATGATTGGATGAGCATTCAACCCTTTCAGTCAGAGAATTTAAAGTAGGTAGTGCGAACCGTATCCAAGCGAAAAATCACCTATATCAACTTTCTTGTTTGTCTAACTCACAGAGTTTGAAGAAAAGTTCAGCGTATGATCAAACTTTTGCTATTTTTGTGCAAATCTATACCTTTTAGAGACATCATCAACTTTTATTTGACATCGAGAACCACGATTACCCATGAACTTGCCAAATATAGCCTAATTTTGGTTGGAAAAACAGTTTAGAAAGTTCAAGCCTATTTCTTTCTGTCAGCATTGAAAACATTTAATTATATTATTAGTTTTATTTGATAGATATTGATAATATCTATCAAAAATGACAGCTGCATATAACAAGACTTGATGTATGAATATATTACAATTATTTTAGTAACTTTAATAACTGCCAGATACTATTCTTCCAAACCAAAATCAGGATATAAATAAAATTATTTATGGATTGCGGCACAACAATTGAAAATTTCTTAACCTTGATACGATAATCCTTGAATTAAATACTTTTAATTTAAAAAAGAACAAAGTAAATGGATTTGGTAGAGCTCAATACATTTTTGTCGAAAGAAATGATATTTTTTAAATTGAAAAATTACACCAATACATGAGAAGTGGCTTAGTATGTGAATGCTCTAACCACTGAGCCATCCAGGAGTCTACGCGTGCCCAAGGTTGCTTATATTTTAAGGCAGAGTCTGTGATGTACGTACTGAGATCGTCAGATACATATGAGTGATCATTAATAAGATCACGAGCTCTCAAATAATGCCACCACCTTCGACTTGGGAGAGCTTTATCTTTATTTGAAACTGCGGTTCGCCTTTTAAATATTTTTGAAAATTGAAATTTCTGAACACATCCTTGGTTTATAACTTTTCTTCTTAAAAAATAAAGTGTCCTTACTTTCTGAATTTCTTTTGTAGGCCCTATATTATATTGTTTTCAATGTGGTACTCACCGATTCGTACTATTGTACTAACAGTAGGTACTGTTCCTCTCCAGTTTTGTTTTTCCTTCTGGGATACACTTAAAGTATTTCTGTATTAACTACCTGTAGCAAAGGTCACAAGGTTTGAGGAATCAGGTTCACAATAAAGTGAATTGCTGGAAAAGGGAGGTCGGAATTTAAATATCGGACGGGTGCTCTGGGAGTAGTTTTACATAATATAAGATCTAACACTGTCCATTTTTCTTTCTCTCTCCTCGTTTGTGTGGAAGCACATTCTCTAAAACATGTTTCTCTTCCTTACTCCTTAGATTAAGCTATTACCACCCGATACTTGGATTTAAATTTCTGGCTCATACTGTAGAGTTTTACAGTGACGTAGAAGTCAAGGTTTTAATTCAGGTAGATTGTATTCATGGTGGTTTTAAAAGTGTATCCCACTTTACCTCCACGTGAATATAGGTACATTTCCTCTAAATTCTACCTTCATACTTCCTACCTCACTAGCATTTAAGTTCGTATAGGCCGTAAAGGTAATAAAACCCGGTGGGAAGGTAGTGAAAAGTCGTTAATAATCACGGTGTTAAACGTAATAAAAAAAATCATTGTGCGTATGAAAAACACTGGTTATATAAATGTTACAGAATTCGGAAAGATACCCATCAATGTCCAACTTAAATCACTTTGGATCTGATTCTTTCCCATTATGGGAGAAAGCTTTAGCTGTTTTTGATAAACAAAGAATTACTAACCACTCTTGGCACATTATAATGACCCAACTCTCTAGTTTATCTTGCCCCATTCTCTATTAAATTGTTTTGAGCTGAGCTGGAAGGCGAAGATTTACTCAGAGTAAACTAATTATCTTAATTAGTGATGATGATAATAATAATAACTAAAGTGCAAATAATTAATTTGTAAAAACCTCCAACACACTAGACTACTCTCAAGACATCTTCGTTAATCTAGAAGTTTATCGAAGTAAATATTGACAGGGCTGTTGCTCGTTAAATTTAATTAAGTTCAAGATTTATATTTAACCATGACTTGTAAGTTGTATTCACATAAAACTATTATATAAATCTAATTTTAAACTATTTAAATAAATGGTACGGGACACCACCCAAACTTTATCTTTTATCTTAAAATAGAAAAGAAGCATAAATGAAATAATACACACGGTTACAGAAACATTGAGAAAAGAGGAACAACTGTGTCAACAAAAGACATCCTATACCAATTTAAAAAGCTTAATAAATATTATATATATATATATATATATATATTTGTTTATTTATAGCTCAGAAACTATTGGTTTTATAAAAATATTTTCATAATATAATATTTTAGTTTTTAACAGTAATGTAACTTGGTATTCTATCTCGTATCTCAAACAGTTGAAGAGACGTGATTAAAATTGGAAATTTTTGCTAATATAAAATATTCTTAAAATAATTTTCATGGGAAAATGGTAGTTGCCATTTTGTAATGTTAAACACTGCCTCGATATTAAATTTAATCAAAATCGTTATAAAGTGAATTTTGAGAAAATTGATTTTTGTCTCTCTTTACCGATAAAAAAAATTACCGGGTATCCTTAATTTTATATATAGATATCTAATTCCAAGAACACCTAGGGGGAAACCTATGAAAATTCTAGTTACCAAACTTTTTCTGTTTGGGGTCATGAAACATCAATAATAAATTTATTAAATATAAATAATTCCGCATCCTTCCTAACTAAACCGTGTTTGAAAGTTCTACGTATTATAATTGGTAATATTGAACTAACCACTATCATTATTATTATTATTATTATTAGCACCGCGTCTTACTACCCGTTCGGGTTATACGCACTTACGCTAATGTGTAATGGTAGGGTGATTGTGAGATGAAATGAAGGACCTACAGTTTAACGTGGAATCCGAACCACGGTGGCGGCCTGGCATTCCACACATTCACAAGATGTCTTGTCAGAGATGTAGGAAGGGTTTGGAAATCAGATAAATCTGTGCCGGGACCGAGGATTGAACCCCGGCCACCAGCACAGAAGTCTGACACCTTACCCTTAGACCACCAGGTCACCCCCAACACGAGTTAAAGAAAATCAAATTAATAAATGGAAAAAGTTATTAAATTTTATTCTTATTAAATAATTTAAAATCACTACCTTTACTATATATTTTCACGAACATTTATCATTACCAAATAACTAATAACTTTAGTTGAACACGGTAGTGCACCTATATTTGTTTCTGATTGGTTGACTAACGCAAGACAACACAACTATAGTACATTCATGGCCTTAGTTTACGTGGATGGCAGCTTAAAAATTATTGGAAATAGTCCCTAATGTACCCCTACACCAACAGCTGAGAACTATCACTTTGGATAACTGTAATGAAAACATATGGTGATGTATTAATGTGATAGTTATCTACATTAATTTAGATCAATAGTATTTATATATTTATTTGAGGACGGGCATAAAGCTTATTTATCGTTTTATTCCACTTAAAAAAATTATAATTCACTGCACTTTCACAAAAAGCCTAAGGAATATAGCTTCAAAATGGCGATCGACGAATTTAACCCACGTGCTTGATCATGACGGAAACAAGTTCTTTACAATGATACACCCACGCAGTGGATAAAAATATTGTACCCAGTTAAATATTTCGAAATAAGATAAAATAATTATAAAATAATGTATTATACATAAAAAATTACAAATATTTTCTATTTTCCAAGTAATTGCGATACTTGTATTAAATGGTATTAATGTATGAATTATATTACACAAAATAGATAACATTCCAAAATGAATAATAAATACTTTTAATTTTGTTTAAAATATTGTTTCAGATTTGGTAAAAATAGATTATTAAAAATAATGATTTAGTGTGAGAAAACCTAAGTTTACGTTATTTTAAATATAAAATATAACATGTAAATAAAAAACTTAACATTTATAACAAAACAGTAAAGTGTTGGCAAACTAAAACCTAAACTTATAATTTTTGAACTGTCATCCAGGTAAAAAAAAAAACCTATCATGATCAGATTCTACCTAAAATCAAGAGACGGACAATGGGAATGCCAGGCCTCCACCGTGGTTCGGATTCCACGTTAAACTGTAGGTCCTTCATTTCATCTCACAATCAACCTACCATTACACATTAGCGTAAGTGCGTATAACCCGAACGGGTAGTAAGACGCGGTGCTAATAATAATAATAATAATAATAATAATAATAATAATAATAATAAGAGACGGACAATGTTCATCTCTTCTCCACAAGTGACTGCGGTTGCGTGTGAGCTATTGTAGACAGACGATACTAGAACGGGTGCGACTGGTCGCAGACTGAATATTACTCTCTATTGATTGCCGCCTCAACTCAAAGACAAAGCTACATTATTTTCAAAATCAAATAAATCATATTTTACATTTATTTATAAGTGTCAGTTTCTGGGTGCGAATTCAACTGTTAAAACGTGTTTGATGTTTTGCAATGCTGGCTCCCTTATGAACATTTCCCTGGTGTGTACACTATGTCCTGGTTGATGGACGAGCCTTGGCATGGCGGGGCTTGTGCACGGGTGATTGAGTGTTTAGCATTCAGCCCCCTTCCCCTCCCTCCTCTCTCTCTCTCTCTCTCTATAAAGTATAGGTTTATCTTTGTCTTGGCACTCTATATGGGTTGGTTTATTTGGTTCACCTTCCACTTATCCCCCTAATTCGCGTTAGTTAACGTGCGTCTTTCCCTCTCTCAATCTTCATTACCATTCCAACACACTAATTCCCTGCTCGGTTTATTTTCTAGTGCTATCTACAACAGTGGTCACGTAGTCTATGAAAAATATTCTCACATTTACTATTGTGAAGTAGTTTAAATAATTATAGTCTCCAAGCAATCCACGCTATATACCGTATCAAAGTATTTCCTCTTGTTACCGTCTTGAAATATAAGTTTATCTAATCTTGAATGCCAGGCCTCCACCGTGGTTCGGATTCCACGTTAAACTGTAGGTCCTTCATTTCATCTCACAATCACCCTACCATTACACATTAGCGTAGATGCATATAACCCGAACGGGTAGTAAGACGCGGTGCTAATAATAATAATAATAATAGTAATAATAATAATAATAATAATAATAATAATAATAATCTAATCTTGAAATCGTTCATTTCGTAACTGCATTGAAGTATTTCAACTTTTTGCTCTTTCGAAGTAGTTCCGTTAGTTATTATATTAATATAGTTCACATCGTCACTGTCTTAAATTAGTTCAACGTCTTACTGTCCTGAAGAAGTTTCACAAGTTTATATTGATATAGTTCCTCATGTTACTGTTTTAAGTAATTCCATTAGGTAT
Organism: Timema monikensis; assembly: GCA_902151445.1. Taxonomy (NCBI): domain Eukaryota; kingdom Metazoa; phylum Arthropoda; class Insecta; order Phasmatodea; family Timematidae; genus Timema; species Timema monikensis. Next base: position 86,012 of record CABFVZ010000266.1, on the reverse strand, counting down.
TGTCTTAGTTCCGTTAGTAACTGTCTTGAAGTGTTTCAACTTCTTACGTTAGTGTCCAGAAGTATTTCCAATAGTTATTATATTTAAATAGTTCAACTTGTTACTGTCTTGTAGTATTTAACCTTCTTACTGTTCTGAAGTATTTCCGCTAGCTATTATATTGATATAGTTCTGTTAGTAATTGTCTTGAAGTAGTTCTTGTTACTAACTAGAAAAAAAGTTCCCTTAGCTGTTGTCTTGAAGTAGTCTCAGGTGCTCTGAAGTCATGTACAATTCTAGAACACTCAAACTCAATTTCAGACCATGTCGAGGGTAATTTAGTAATAGTCCTACCACTAATGTTTGGTGGGCTTGTGTTTATTTTTGTACTATTCATTTTCAACTCGTACTAACAATATCTTGAACTATAAATCTGCACATTAATTCTACAGTGGTATATTTACCTAACCGTGACCATACTGGAACCGGGTACCACTGACCCAGGAAGAGGGTTTGCTTAACGACTGAGCGAAGGGTATTAATCAATGTACTATATAACAATCGATAAGTTAAATGTTTCACATTTTAAAGGCTCTATTTTGGTTTGAACACAGCATACCCAAAAAGTTTTCAGCCTGCTCTATCTGTCTCACACTGTACGATAAGGTTAATGCAAGCTTAAACTGTAGGGGAGGAGGAAAAAATATTCTTAAACAAAGGAGGTATGGTAGTCGCAAGGGAAATTTTTAAATTCATATTTGCATATGCCAGATTCCTTCCATGACTTTTATAAAAGGAGTAAAAGTTTCACAGTATGAAATAGTAATAATAAAAAAAAGGAAGCTGGTTTCAAAGTTAAAACCCCCCGAATTAATTTTACCTATTTTAAAAGGATGTACAGTACAATTGAAACGAGACGTACATTTCAGAGAGAAAAGAATAGTGTTAAAAGAAAGTGAACACCAAGAAAAAGGCATAGTAGTATCTTGATAGTACAAAACATATTCAGGAGAGGTCAAACTTCATTATATTTGCACTTTTTTTTTTTCGTAAATAAGAAAGAGAGTTAAGAAAATGGAATATGGACGCAAAAATGATACTTTAGCTGTACGATGTTCTGTTTCATTATAATAAAGTACCATTCAGTTTCGTATCCTGTAATTTAATGTTTTTAGGGCAGTACGTGTTGTGGCGGAAGTCCCTGTAAAGTAACTGTGTTTTTTAATATGTGGATGGATAGTGAACTAACAGCGGCGGCAGAAGTAAGTAGTAGTGATTTTAAGCCAAAGTCAGCAACGTTCAACTAGGTAAAGAAAGAATTTTTTAAGCAAAAGATGGCTACTTCAAAGACAGAAGTTTTCACATGTGGCACTAGTAAATGAACAAAGGGAAGAAAATCCTGATGATTTCAAAAAACAAACCGAGACGCTAAACAAAACTAAACAGGTGCTATGTACATGCGCACATCTAGCAGGTTGGCAATATGGTTGTCCATTCATGGTGCAACCACTGTGCAATCTGCTTCAGATTGCCAGAGAGGTCCAGACCATCAACCAAATTATTGCTCAGGCAATATGGAGATTGCCTTTGCCCATTGACGAGGCACTATTTGGGCAATTTGGTCGAAAGCGATGAGATTGACAACCAGATTGCTTCAAGATTGCATCATGAATGGGCCCCATTAGCTACTTAGCTATAAATAGATATATGAAGAGTGTTGACCCGCTTCAGTGACCGAATGGTCTACGGCGTCCCTCTCGTGTTGGACTGGTCTGCTTATGACGGAGAGGTCGGCGTTGTAATCCTGGTCGGGTCTACTGAGGGTAATTTTTACTAAATTGTTTCCCATTCTTCTTCCAGGAAAATGAGGGTAGATTACGTGTAAAATGCTTCCTTCCTAATCCCTATCCCGCTATATTAATTATTATATATGCGTATAATATGAACAAGTGGATGATACATTGATTAAAAAAATGTTTATTCTAATATTTTGGATCGTTAGTAGACTTATTCTTTTAAGTAAAAATAAAGTTTTGAGCATTGTGTAGATATTCTTAAAAATGTGTGATATTAAAACAAAAATATTTATATTTTCAGCTTTATGATCTCCATTTGTCCAAACTTTCACTGATTTTTTAATTTTAATATTTATATATTATATATTATTAATATGTATTATATATGATAAGCATATATTAATCTTATACTGTAATAAGACAAATAAGTCATTGATTGTTGGATAGATTGAATAAATAAACTTATAAATAGCAAGAATAATTAACAGGAGACTGAAACAGAAAATAACAATTGTGATGGAAGAAAAAAAAAGGAAGGTTCAAAAAACGAAAAGGAACCATAAATGCTATCAGGATGCTGAAAGTAATTTCAAAGAGAGTGCTGGAAGTTAAGAAAACGTCTGCATTGGTTTCATCGACTGGTAAAAAGGCGTTTGATAGAGTTAAATGGGAGAAACTGATGGAAATAATCAAGAAGATTGGCATCAACTGCATTTTTTTTTTCAAACAAAATCTTCAAAAACCTTTTCTAAAATTTTGTAATTCAGTAAAATAACTCATCAGTAATCTACCCTTAAGTTAAGGGATCGGGTAAAAACAAAAATATCCCGATATATCCCGTAAAATCTGATTATTTTAGATTACATTTCTTCTTCCTCGCAACTGCTTCAGAGCACACAGAGGCTACAAATAAAACGTCCTCCTCACTAGATGCACCCATGGATGCCAATGGTCTAGAACAGAGAAGGTAGAGGCGGGCAAGGCAATCAACTCACAATGGAGTCGATCCAATGGGTTGCGGACAAGCGTGAGCCAAGCTTATTTAGAGATTTTCATAGGGGATCACCCGCCTCGGTGGCGTAGTTGGCTAACGCGTTTTTCGTGTTGAGCTCGACTGCTGAGGACGGGGAGATCGAGGTTCGAATCTAGGTCGGGTGAACTGAGGGTGGTTTTTCCTGAATGGTTTTCCACTCTCCCTCCACGCAAATGCATGTTCACTTTCTCTAATTCAACATTTACAATTCCTAATCCATTAGCGTATTTAGTACTTAAAGCGTATAACCCGAACGGGTAGTAAGACGCGGTGCTAATATTATTCATAGGGGATCGAACCTGTTCCACTCCACTATTTTTTTTTCATTTATTTATTTACTTGCAACACATCTTACAACTTGTTTGAGATCTACTTCTATGTACTAATTACGCTTGTGTGTTATGAACGAGGAAGGTTGAATTCAGAGAAAGTGTACCCGCATTTGGGTGGAGGGAGGAAAGTGGAAAAACCACTTAGGAAAAACAACCCTCAGTATACTCAACCGGTATTCGAGCCCCGATCTCCCCTTCATCAACAGTACAGCTTATTGAGAAATTGACGCCTTAGACCATTTGAACATCAAAGCCGGTTAGATTTTATGTACTTGTATTTGGTGACCATCAAGTGAGATGTATGTGGCAAGTCACCTTCATATGTCCTCTTGTATGCCCTCAATGACCTGGGCGGGTACCTAAAGGTAACCTCCAGTATAAGTCTGATCGATGTCAGTTTCAGATTAATTGTGGTCTACAGAGACTAATAGCCGACCCTTCAACTTTACAGAACACACTTGCCGCCAATTTAAATGCGCCTGATGGGTGGATTATACTTTACCTCCCTGTGGAGCAGATGAAACTTGAAGGGCGAAATTTATTAAAATAATAACTCATGGTAAAAACCTTCTAAAGATAAGGATATATNTATATATATATATATATATATATACTTGTGCCTTTCAAAATTCAGTCATCTCAAGACAAATTCATTTGATGAAAATTTATGATATTAATATATCTACCACATTACTTAAAATAAAACAAATATAATTGTAAATAAACTATCGTCAAAAAGTGGCTTAGACATAAAGATTTTTTTTCTTGGAATATTAATTTTGTTTTTGTCCCACTATATGTTCAGGCTATACACAGATGACATAACTAGATAAATTTGTTTCTTTCTAAAGTAAAACTGTCATTTTTTCACTAACTAAAACTAGTAAAATTTCGTTTATTTGAAAGGTTTTTTTTTTTAGCACCGCGTCTTACTAGCTGTTCAGATTATATGCTTATGTACTAACTAGATAGCTGTTGCCCGCGGCTTTGCTCGCGTGGAAGTTGATTATATACAAATACGAAAATATACATATGTATTTACAGATTAATTTAAAATATTACGTTACGTTGATGACCATAACTTGACCTCAGATCAAAAATAATGTAAGTCCGATACAAACTTTCACCCCCTTTTTCATCCCTTATTAAATAAAATTTCCAAAATTCCTGAAACACGTATTTATTTGTTTTACGTCAATAACCGAAATACAAAATTTTGTTTATGTAACTTTCAAAATGACGGACTTTCATACATATTATCATCCCCTATTTTGACCCCTTTGGGGTGGAATTTTCTAAAATCCTTTCTTAGTGGGTGCCTACATAACAAAATGAATATACAGTCCGAATTTCATGCTTGTAGCCTTGATAGTTTGCACTCAGCGATGATGAATCAGTCAGTCAGTCAGTCAATCAGGACATGTTATTTTATAAGTATAGATTACACCAATGAGTTAGGAGTGAGAAGGTAAAATTTAGTCTAAATGTACCCGCATTTTTATGGAGATGGAGTGTAAAACCATTTAAGAAAAAACCTAATCAATACATTAGACCGGAATTCAAACCACAACCTCGCCGTTATTGGAAGTCTAGTTCAATGCGAGAGTGACACCTTAGACTAGATGACCAATGAAGTGGGTGTATATATAAATTGCGCTAATATCATGGTAGGAGTAAGGTAAAATTTAGAGGAAAATGTTCCCAAATTTGCATTGTGATAGTGTGTGAAACAGTTTAGGAAAAAAAAACCTCAGTAAACCCGGCGAGGATACGAACCTCGACCTCCTCGTAGACAGAAAAGTAGATTAGATTAGCTTATAAAGTCCTCATTCCTGACCCATCAGTGTAAATATGAGGAAAGACCAGACGTGGAACACGGATTTTCTTTCAAGGGCACTTAATAACACGCAACTCGAGTTAGCCGTGTCATGGGATTTACACCACGCAATGCCGTCGTTAACAATAAATCTTGCTGTAAAAAAAAGAAATGAAAATAAAATTATGATCGATTTTTCGATTGTTAACAAATGTATATCTCAGATAGTTTTGTTGTAACAAACTACATGATTTATGATCCCGCAATATGTCTAATATTCACGCTTTGAGTATAATTACACCGTAAGCTATGTGGGAATAGGACTATGATTTTTTCCAAAATGACTTTACCCTCTCCCTCCGTGCAAATTCAGGTGCACTTGCTCTAAATTCATTTTCCTCATTTCTAATTCACTGGCGTAATTAGTATATATGCGTATAATCTGAACAGCTAGTAAGACGCGGCGCTAAGAAAACCTTTAAAATAAACGATATTTTACTATTTTTAGTTAGAGAAAAATTACAGTTTTACTTTAGAAAGAAACAAATCTTGTGACATTAATCCATATAGCTTTCTATTTTAATAATATATTGTGATTATAAAAATAACGTTGGTGAATAAGTTGGACATAATCAAGATAAATAAGTCGTGTGCGTGTATACTTATATGTATACGTCTATACATGTATATATACGTTAATACATGTATATATATGTAAATATCTGTATGTATATATGTATATACATGAATCTACGTGCATACATATATATATATATATACATTGGCTTTCTACTTCAATTAAATATTGCTTTTATAAAAAATAACGTTGGTAAATACGTTGGACATAATCAATAGAAATACGTCGTGTGCGTATATACTAATATATATACATATGTATATACATGGATAAATATATATAATTGTATATGTAAATCTATATGCATATATACATATATATGTATAAAGAACTAGCTTCACTGATTAGCCAACTTTGGTATAAAAAAATTAACTAGGAATATATTGGAATCTTATTATTGTGCACGTACAGTCTAATTTGCATAGTAAATACCTTTTAGAAATTACAACCATATTATTAAAATGTATTAAGAATAGGGTTTTCAATTCCGAACACGTTCGGCCAAAATCACAAATTGATTCAGGAGTAAGTTGCGTTGACTCGCAAAGCACCCGTGTTGTGTTGCGTAGATAGGAGATTTATATTAAATTGATTTTAGTACGTTTTGACATTGGGAGCATCTTTTTTTTTAAATTAAAATAAAGTATATTGCGGTCAAGCTTGATAACAATTTACTATACTATTAGCGTTATTTTATAGGTATTTTGGGGAATGCCAGGCCTCCACCGTGGTTCGGATTCCACGTTAAACTGTAGGTCCTTCATTTCATCTCACAATCACCCTAACATTACACATTAGCGTAAGTGCGTATAACCCGAATGGGTAGTAAGACACGGTGCTAATAATAATAATAATAATTATAGTAATAATAATATAGGTATTAATAATATCTATCAAACATGATGGCTGCAGATACCATGAGTTGATGTAAACATACGTGAAAGTAGATTTTGTAACGTTTTTATATTCATCATGAGAAAATTGAGGTATACATGAGTCAGAAGGGCTTCCTTCATAAGTGAATGGAATAGTGTGTGACAAGTTTCACCGCAACCAACTCAACAGGACCTATTTAATGTTTACGCTATCAAATCCTGCCTAGTTGTTTGAAATGAACAAACATTACAATGTAGATGATTAATTGGAATTAGTGTGTTTTCTGTTACGTCATCCATGTTTTGGGTAGTTAATGAGATTGTAAAACTGTTTAATATGTGATACGGTGTATTCTGTAGCAAAAAAAAAATGATCGTTCCATGCGAAAGAGACATAAAAGTGGGCTCTATAATAATTGGTTATGTACGCAAAGCTTGAAACGGTATGAGATAGTTGACCTTTCAATGTGATCCAAACCACTGGTACTGATAAAACACTTTGGTTTTGCTACAAATTGTACTATTAATAATCATTCTGTGCTATTTTAATTAGATGCATCATTCAGGACAAAGTTTATAAACACCCAGAGTAAGCTTAGGGTATCTACTCCTTTTTAGTTTCCCACTAACTATACATGTGTGTACATTTCCTCTTTTACTTTCCTTGTTCTTACCCCATTAGTACAAATAGTCACCCACCTCAGTGGCATATTTGGCTAATGCACTGGTTTCATGTTCAGCTAGACTGCCAAGAACGAGGTGATCGAGGTTCGAATCTCGGTCGAGTGAACTGGGGGTGATTTTCCTAAATGGTTTTCCACCCTCCCTCCATACAAATATGGGTTCACTTCCTCTAAATTCAACCTTCCCAATTTCTAACCCATTAGAGTAACTAGTACCTAAGCGTATAACCCAAACGGGTAGTAAGACGTGGTGCTATAATTTAGTACAAATATTCAGATAGCCTTGAAGTGTAGTTAAACGCAATACAAAAAAAAAACAGTCAGTTAAAAATGTTAACAAAATTATATTTGAGAAAGTAAACAAGAACTTTTTAATGTGGAGTATTAGATTATATATCAATGGATTCAAACCTCGTAAAGTACAGTCAAAGTATGATTCCTTAACGCTTATGCAACGTTGGCAGATAAAGCGTCATTAATGTCACTTAATTTGATTGAAACCCACCCTTTCTCCATGAAATATTTAGTATTGCAGTTATGTCTAGTATATTAATTGTTAAGCTACCCTAATATATAGCACACGTCATATGAACAAAGCTGTAATATTAATATATCATAGAAGAAGATTGGCAAAATAGGAAACATTAAAGATAGTAAACTGGCTGGTCGTCATTGAAATAACAGATTGGGCGCTCATGAAGAATTATCAAGATTAGTTTTTAGTCAAATTCAAATCGGAGAGACGTTACAGCAGTGTTAGCTTCCTCTTTTTTTTTCTATGTAAATAAAAGTTTTTTACATATGGGACGTTAACATTTAATTGTTAATTATTTTTTGCTGTGTGTAGAATATACTTTGTAGATTTTATGTTTGTATTTTATAAAATGTAAGAAATAGTTTCCTAAACAAAAATTCGCAACTTCCTCTAAAATATGCCAACCCTAGCCAACTAGTCTAAATATGTGTACTACATATTGAACAGGTATTAGAACACTGTGAGCAAAAAAGTGCAAATACTAATGTAATATTAGAAGTGGTTGACCTACGTGGTCTTGGGATAAAGTACTCGCCTCAGGACTCGATGTTTGTGGGTTCAAACCCAACTGAGGTCAACGGGTTTTTCTTTAGGGATAGAAAACGTAGCAATAATAATAATAATATTTAGCACCGCGTCTTACTACCCGTTCGGGCTATACGCTTTAAGTACTAACTACGCTAATGGATTAGGAATTGGGAAGGTTGAATTAGAGGAAGTGAACCCGCATTTGCGTGGAGGGAGAGTGGAAAACCGTTTAGGAAAAACCACCCCCACTTCACCCGACCGAGACTCGAACCTCGATCTCCCTGTCCTCAGCAGTCGAGCTCAACACGACAACTGCGTTAGACAGCTAATACGTAGCATAACTTCCTTCGGAGGAGTAGTAAAGTTGTCGGTTCCCTGTCGATTGTGGCGTGTCAAAGAACCCTGGAAGATATGGGAAAATACCTTTCCCGGAAAAATTGGTAGATCCTTTTGCTCTCGCTCATAGAAATTCTTGTGTATTGAAATAATCAATCAGTTCAAAAAGTACACGTTAAATACCAAAAATAAATAAAAAAAATAAAACTAATGTTAACAGCGTTCGGGTTCAAACAAGAACTTCACAAAATGCTTATTTTCTTAATAATCTATCCATGCTTCGTAGATTGTTTCATCAATTTAAATATGATTCAAAATTATGATTAAATTGAAATAATAAATGACAAGACGTTTCGCAGCCTTCAAATGAAAGAAATTATTTCACAATATCCATCAGTCAAACATCCTCTAAGATAGATTACTAGATTCGCAAAGGGTTTCGCTGGAATTTGCTTTTTGATACATTTCATTCACAGTCACACATCCGCCCCCTGCTGAGCGCGATTGAAAGCAATGCTCACTCGAAGAAATCACTGTAACTGAGTGACACAACGCTCTCACATTTACACAATTTCCCCCCAACGCCACCTTTTCCAAGATATATATATATATAAAGAGAGAGAAAGAGAATTAAAGGAAAGTATAAAAAAAGAAATACCAGCACGCTGTTTCATTGAAGATCCTTCAAACAGCTTGTGAAGATTACTCCAGCTTATAGGAAAGACAGAACAAAAAAAAAAATCATGCCACCACCCTTCTTCTTCCGTCAGGACATTGGCATCCTTCCAACCATGCGCTGCCTACATGTTGCGTTCGACTGACTGGTGAGATTATCGCAGTTAAATGGAATATATCGCCGTATTATTTTCATTTGGAGTGAGCCATAAACCACGTAACATTATTTTCTTACATTTTTTTTTACCCTCCCACCCGCCATGTAACACCAACTAGATATTTTAGTTTGACGCCTCTCCATACTAACCTGTGTTACGTAACGTTACGTAATGCCATTATTTCAGAGAGAAGCTTTAGTGACACTAATAGACGGAGATGTAAGTAATACTTCTCATAATCAGAAGTTATCTATACGTATGTTTACTAAGGCAGGATGCATACTGTTAGAATATTATGTTTTAACACACAATGAAACAAAAATGTGTTTGTGTCATGGAATAAATTTTTGTAAAATTAATTTTTGTCATGGGACATTATGGAACAAAACACGATAAAACATTATTTTCTCCAACATTTTGCATTCCTCAAGATGGAGTAAAGTGGTGATGAAATATATTTGTTGTTGTGGGAATAGTTGGTGACGCTTCATGAAGAAGAGTAGCGCAATAGAAGTATCTGGATTCACCCAGTATTTTTTTTTAAGAAAAGTAAGGATGAAAACTTTGTTATTATAGTCCTTAAGGATAAAATTGTACAATACAGGACTCTCCTACAAAAATATTCGTTTTTCTACATCTAGCGCGGCAGTAAATAGGCCTACATTGTTTCCATTCGGTTTTTACACTAACATGATACTACTGTACAACAAAAAACCAGTAAAACTTGCTTCTGCAACCAACAAACCTCAGACTAAACCAACACTCCACTCTCCAACTCAGACTGGTAAACAAGATGGTGGCGCATGCGCAATGCAAAATGTTCCATGAAATATGGGAGCGAGGAAAACGGCTGATTTGTGTAATCATGTGTTATTGTTTTGTCCGATCATTTTCCATGCAATGTGCACGCAAAAACACGCAATTAAGGGAGCTCCACATATGATAACACAAAAGTGTGCTGTTCCATCGTGTGCTAACACATAATGTTCGGTGCGGTTTGCATCAAGTCTAAAGGTGAAAACATGAATAATAGTATTATTATTATTATTATTAGCACCGCGTATTACTACCCGTTCGGGTTGTACGCACTTACGCTAATGTGTAATGGTAGGGTGATTGTGAGATGAAATGGAGGACCTACAGTTTAACGTGGGATCCGAACCACGGTGGAGGCCTGGCATTCCACACATTCACAAGTTGTGATTAATACACGTCTTGTCAGAGGTGAAGGAAGGGTTTGGTAATCAGATAAATCTGTGCCGGGACCGAGAATTGAACCCCATACCCCAGCACAGAAGTCCGACACCTTACCCCTAGACCACCAGGTCACCTATGATTCATGAATAGTATTATTTTTTCAACTTTAGAAAGTGTGATATGTGTTATATAACACCATGATGTACTCCCCCTCCCCCTATGTGACACCATGTAGACATTATAGCTCACCTATCCCCCCGTCACAACTGTATTTTTATAGATGACTCCTTTGGGGTACTTAACGTGCACCTTCTAAACACACAGAATATATAATATTGGTTAGCTAAATAATTTGGCCGTCAATCTAATACCACAAGATCAGCTATAGTACCTAGATATATCTAACTGGTTTGAACAGGACACACCTGTGCACAAACAGTTCATATCCACGTGAGTGATCTACTAGCTCCCCACCCCACCCCCCTTCCGATCCATAGTCGACCACACTAACCACTTCAGCTTAATTTGAATAAATTGAAAAATGACACAAGGACATCGTAATCCAAACCAAGACCTTTAGCTAAGCATGCTAATGCTCTACTACTGAGCTAGCCATTGATTGGTTTTTCATGTGCAGGTGTCATTTTTCAATTTATTCTAATATAATTCAGCTGCGGCTGATTTACGTAATTATAATCATTCATTCATCAAGATTTGCCTTTCATTTATATTTAATTGTATAGAGTTGATTCCTTCCACAAAAACAGAATAATATTTATTTTTATTTAAATAATGTGTGTCAGCTTATCTATTTAGTAAATTGAACATTCATAGCTGCCTGAAAGAGAGGTTTTCTTATCTTTAATTTTTTAACTTATTTGAAGTATTTAACCTGCCTTTTTTTCCAAAACAATTGTTTATATTAACAAACGACATATAAAATATCGTAAATATAGAACCGATATAACATCCAGCCCTTGGCCGTTAATTTATCAATGAGAAAGGAGAAACCCACAACATACCAATGATAAAGGTCATGGATATGCCAGTAATCGAACCCGGAACCTTTAATTCAGTAGATAGATACTCTACCGACCGAGCTAAAGTGTCAAACGGTTTTCTTGTAGTTGAATCAGAATGGTGTTAGTAACATAAAAATATCAAACTTCAATTGTGTTTTAGTAGCACGCGTTTTACTGACAATTTAGTTTAGCCAAAACTTGTACTATTTTATCCAAGCGTTAAGGATGAGGAGGGAAAAGGTAAGAAACTGAACAAATTATGTAAAGCCACCAATCATAATGGGAGTAAGATTAGAATAATATCATTGACATATATATTGGAGGGTTTTAATCGAAATTGGACGGTATTGGGTTGATTCTCTCCATGGGGTATTAGTTGTAGTTTTTCCATACCCTCTTTACATTATTGTAGGTACATTTACTATCAACTGCTTTCTACCCTCCTGTTAAATTAATTCATCGATAACCCAAGTAGTGAACATTCCGTTTAATGGGACATTCCACCTACAGTGCACGTGTATAGGTTTGAACTCCGTTCTCCGAAGCCAAATTCAAAAGTTAAAGTTACTTCACTTATTTTGCAGTGAGATACTTATATTTTATAATTATGTTTTTTTGTATTTTTCCTTATCAGAAGAAAATTATATATGTTTTGTTGGACAGAAATTACATTAACTGATTACCAATTTGATAGTATTTCCACGATTATTTCTATCGATGCCAAAGGTTCATATTTTGTTATGAAACAAAAATATTTTTTAATATTGAAAAGAAGACCATGTTTTCCAAGCCCCGGGAAGTGGTTTGTTTGCGTTGACATTGCACCACATTCCATGTATCATATTGATCACCTTAGTATGTTACAAACGCTAGGCCTATTCATTGATTTATTAGATTCTTGTTTTGTTAAACTAGGATAGATTGAATGGAACAGCATACTTTTAGTATCGCTTTTTTATATGCAATAACACTTTAAGCCGAACTAATTGGATGTAAAATGTTACGCTAATTGACAACAGTTTTTAAACAAAGTGAAAAAATATATTTATAAATAAAAACGCTTTATTGTGTTTATTTTCACTGCCGGAAATAAATACTCTCGAACAAAACCAAATATTTGATCTCTTTCTATTTTTACTTTCTCGCTATATTACAGGTATAGAAAGATTTATGATCGTCAAAAAAATTGAACTCGAGATTTTGATGAATCACGATGTTTCATTACNCCCCCCCCCTCCCCTATCGATTCCGAAAAAGTTGTTTTTTACTTTCCGTCTGCCTGTCTGTCTGTACCTTCAACTAGAGCCTAAACTATTTTACCGATCGAGCTAAAACTTGATAGCTAGGGTTTTAATAGGGTTGTCCCGAGGGGTTTTTGTAATTGAATATCCAACCCTAAAATTAAGGGCAGTTTACTGAAGGGCAAAAAGAGAAAAGGTTGATTTTCACAAAACTGGCTCTAACGATTTTGATTAAATTTCATTTCTAAACATTTATAAATATTCCAAACAAAATGGCTACTCTTAATACTTCAGAAAAATGTTTTTAAGGGCTCTGGTCTGATGCATAAATTCTCATTTTGTATCATATCTCCGAAACTATTTGATAAATGAAATTACTTATCATTACAAATATGTATATCTATTTATAATACAAATATTTTAATCGAAGCATATTTTTATAAAACCAATAACTTTCAGGCTATACGAAAATATATACTTTTCGAACACTAAAGGTAAAGAAAGTATTGCGACCATAAAAGAAAATATAACCTGAGATGTTGATGGATGTCGATGTTTCATGACCTCCCGAACCATAAAAAGTGGTCTTTGCAATGCCGTCTGTCTGTGTGTCTATTTAAGCTTAAAATTAAGAATGGTTTAAGAAAGGACGAAAAAAGAAAAAATAGATTATCTCAAAATTGACTCTAACGATTTTGATTAAAATTCGTATCTGGGCGTTTATTAAGATTATAAATAAACCGACTATTTTCATTTTCCCATGAAAATGACTTTTAGGATACTTTACAGAAACTGAAATTTACGTCTCTCTGCAACTATTTGAGATACTAAATAACATATAATTTCAAAATTTTAGTACCATGAAAAATTAAAAAAACTTTTTTGTGGAATATATTATTATAAATCCAGCAGTTTCTGAGATATTGGCAAATATATTAATACAATTTTGTGAGCTTTAGTTATAAAGAGATACTACTCAATTCTTAACGCAATAATTCTCCAATGCCATAGGGTAATTAAATATAAGTATCTAAAAGTTCATGTTGTTTTCCCTTAAACCTCTTAGGAAAAATGTTTGTACAACAATGACCTATCTCCTTCCCTTTAGACTCAAGAGTCAATATTTACACTTTTTAATTGTCAAAATTTATAAATGAGGAATTTAATAGTAATGCGATGACATAAAGATGTGCACACCTAATAGATTGTTGAAAATGTTAACCGGAAGTCGATATTTTAATACGAAGTGTTGACCTTTGTGGACCCAATATTTATATTTTTTATCGGTCTAAAAATACAATTGAGGACATTAATTCTTTAAAAATAAAATTATCAAATTTAAAAACGCGACTCAAAAAAATGTTTTGAATAAGGATAGTGCAATTTATTATTGGGATTGCTAGTGTATATTATTTGGTTTCACATATATTACGAGTTTTTAGTAAACATCTCAATTTTCAAACAATAAAGCGAGAAATTCCGTGCCGGGTTCCGTACCATTTATTTTCATTTACAAATAGTAATAAATAGATAAAACTAAAATTTGGTTTAATGTACTTACATATTTTAGGTATGAATGAAATAAATAACTAGGACAAACTAAATTACTCCCCATAGCTAATTGTATTATTACACTATCTAAAAGGGTAATAAATCATTGTCAAAATTACTATTCAATGGGTAAATACTTGGTGCGAATACAAACGCGACATTGTTCTTCCACAACTATGTGTGGAATTCATTCCAAATCGGGTGACAGTGTTTCCGAGATCAATGGAATGAGGGAGCTTCAAAATGTTGATATCAGGCTTCGTTTACAGTACATATTTCTGTAGCAGCCTGTAACATTCTTTCGGCTGTGGACGAATCAGGGGAAAGGAGGTGACGGCACATTGAAATTCCTAGCCGCATTGAACATTTCTGGTAGGTATCAACACTGTTTACTCTCATATTTACATCTTTTGTGTGTAGTATTAGTTCTACATGGTGTATTTTAAGTTCATTTTTTTTAAACATTTAATTAGTAGACTTACAAAATAGCTTAGGTAAGAACAGTAAATTTAATTGCAAATTCCTTGGGAAGTATAGACTAATATTGACATAAATATTAAATGCGTTGTTCCTGTGACATGTCTATTAACATGAAGGTTTAAAACTGTGACATTTATATTAGCATAAAGGTTTAAGTTTTTGATGATTTGAAAGGTGTATTAACAAATAAATTTAAGTTTATTGATCCTGTGAAATGTTTATTAACATAATGGTTTAAGTTTGTTGATCATGTGAAATGTTTATTAACATAAAGGTTTAAGTTTTTTGATCATGTGAAATGTTTATTAACATAAAGTTTTAAGTTTGTTTATCCTGTGAAATGCTTACTAACATAAAGGTTTAAGTTTGTTTATCCCGTGATATGTTTATTAACACCCAGGTTTAGGTTTGTTAATCCTGTGAGTGAAATATCTCTTAGCACCCATAGAGAACAACCGGTAAAATTATTGTCTAGAATATTCTGAGTTTTACATTTCTTGACAGCAAACGAGATGTAAACAACTTACTGATCGAGTAATAGCATGCATTTTCCGATTTTATTAATTTACTAATTTCCACTCTTATATCGTTATTTCTGGTTAAAGTTGTTCCTAAATGTTGAAACTTATCAACCCTGAAAATGATATTATTTTGTTCGCAGTAATCTCTAAATTATCATCCCCAATCTGTGTTCTCTGTGTGATAATATAATATCCGTAGTATTTTCATTGTTCTCTTCCAAACCTATTTCATTATTATCCTCTAATAAATGTTTGCATTTCTTGTCACAGCTTCCTTACTATCAACCAACAAAGATAAATCATCTGTATCTCTTAACAGCATTATTGTACCGTTTAATGTTAGCTCTTCCCTATTCTCTTGCATTACAATATATTTAGCACCACGTCTTACTACCCGTTCGGGTTATACGCTTTAAGTACTAATTACGCTAATGGATTAGGAATTGGGAAGGCTGAATTAGAGGAAGTGAACCCGCATTTGCGTGGAGGGAGAGTGGAAAACAATTTAGGTAAAACCACCCCCAGTTCACCCGACCAAGATTCGAACCTCGATCTCCCCGTCCTCAGCAGTCGAGTTCAACACGACAAGCGCGTTAGCCAACTACGCCACCGAGGCGGGTTCTTGCATTACACTAATAGCATACCTTAAGCCTATATTAAAAAGTAATGGGGAAACTGCATCTCCTAGTTTCAACCCATTATGTATTTCAAAAGTATCTGATAAATAATACCCAACCTGATCTTGCTACACGAATCAGTCAAACATACCTATTCCGATAATCCTTCTGGTCAGTGATTGTGTCCCAACTAGGCTATGACGATAATCCTCCTGGTTGGTGACCGTGGCCCAACTAGGCTATGAACTTTGAGCCAAGGGTCCAACTGTTACTCAACAAACTGAATAGGTAGTAGAAGTGGTATAAAAGACGGTTTTATTACTGTAGAATATGTTTCTCTCTTGTTTAAAACAAATTCCACAGTTAATTTAGTATTCCAATAACTAAAGCAAACAATTCAAGAATTCACATGCTAAAAGTGAATACTCCCATCTGTTTTTTGAAGTAGAATGTTAACTTCGCAGAGGAAAGGAGTTGTGCGTTTCATCCTCGCATGTTTGACTTTAATTGTGTCTGTTTTATTGTTCCAAGCTGTTGCATCTCTTGTTTGTTGGTCGGATCGCGAGTTGAAACTGTCTTGAAACGAGCCGCTACGAGTTTACCCGACGCACTGTGGGAGGCCCCCCCAACTCGTTCTGTGGTTTAACGTCTCCACCATTTAGCACGCTGTAAGAAACTCCAATATGCAAACATCGCATACAGTCCAATTTGTATAGGAACGACCTTATCTGATAGCTAGAAACGTTACTAGACATACTTTCACGTACCTGCTTCGGTGGTCGAGTGTTTTAAGGCATCACTTTCACCATAGAATGGACTGCCGAGGGTCGGGAGATGGAGGTTCGAATCCCGGTCGAGTGTATAATGGCAATCCACTTTCCCTCCACTCAAATGTGAATTTTTTCTAAATGCAACCTCCTTCGTCTCCTACACAATAGTGTAATTAATACATAGGCGTAATAGCTCAAACGGATAGTAAGACGCAGGGGAGAAAACTTTCAAGCATTCATACGCTAAGTCATGTCTGCAGTTGTCACTTTTATATATTATATTAATCACAATCTAATAACAAACTAATAAAATAGTATCAATTTTGGCGATAAGGAAATGTGTTTGTATTTTCTAAAGGGCAATTCCTATGAAAACTGGACCGCAAAAAGAGTGATCTGACATGAATATACGAGTGTATATATATATATATATATATATATATACTTAACACTGCATTTTACTACCTGCTCAGGTTACGAGCATATGTGCTAATTACGCTAGTTAGTTAAGGATAAGGAAGGTTGAATTTAGAGAAAGTATACCTGCATTTGCGTATAGATAGGGAGTGGAAATCAATTTAAGACAAACCACTCTCAGTACACCCAATCGGGATTTGAACCCCAATATTTCTGTAATCGCCAGTCTAGTTTATTGCAAGAGTGACGCCTTAGACCATGCGGCCACCGAAGCAGGTATGAGGATAAAAAATTAAGCTTGGTCATAAAATACAAACCCGCTTCGATAGCAACATGGTCTAAGACGCTACTCTCAAAGTAAACTAGACTGCAGATGACGAAGGTATTGAGATTCGAATCTCGGTCGGGTATACTGAGATTTTTTCCTAAATAGTTTTCTACTCTCCCTTCACGCAAATGCGGGTACACTTCCTCTTCATATAGCCTTCACCGTCCATAAAACAATTAATGTAATTAGTACATAAGTGGATAACCCAAATTGGTAGTAACACATTGTGTTAAAATAATACATTTGATTGCGTTGCACCATGCTACTTTTGAACCGAAAATGAGAAAAACCATTATTTTTGACAAACAAATAGGCTGATTTTTTTAAATATCGTAAATATGAAAAACTTTGCTAATTGACGGGATATGTACCCAAACTGCGGCATTTCTTATGAGAATGACAGTCTTAAGCCTTCTAAAAACCATCAAACAATCCTTAATTATCCATGAAATTCTTATCGTGGCCCTATTAAATAATGGTTACTTTGTTTTTGAGAAAAGCTAGATATATGTTTCTCATCACTTACCTTAATCCCGGATCTGTGAAACTTCGCTTAAAACGTAATTGAAAAGTATCTAACTCTACCTGTTTTAAAATTACAAACTCCATCTTAAATAAGTTAAGGTTTGCCGTGTTTCTACAGGCAGCTCCCTAAATGTAAAATTTGGTGGCCCTTTTGTAAAAAAAATTTGTATTCTCAAATCAAAATATGTATGTTTAATAACTTTGATGATTTTAAACATTGATAATTATACTACGCTAATTTATATTCAATAATTCTACTCTATTTTGGTAAATGTATTGAATTTCTATATATCAAAGATTCCCAAACAATTGCAATGAACTAACGATACTGGTAAGTAATGTCTTAAATTATTTTTAAAAATATATTATAGATTGAGTGACAATGCAAACATATCTTATATATTTATAAATACTAGAAATGTTCTACTCGTGTATTATTTTTTAATTAATAATAACATAAAAATTAAATTGTATATAGACTGGTTACTATAATAAAATTGGTTATTAATGTGGGGATGTAAAGGAAGCGATGTCACTGTTTTTGCTGTTTTATATCAATACTTTTTTGGTCAAAATAAATCACTTAATGCCCCAGTACAAACATAAAGTTTAATTTTCTTAACATGGTGAAATCAACAATTGTTGAATATTTGTAAAGGGTGTCTTGGAATTTAATGACATTTTCTCTTCATTTAAAAAGTTTCTCGTCTAACGCCATTATGTTCATGACAGATATTCAACAACTGTTGATATCACCCTTTGAAAAAAATAAACTATGTTTGTAGTGAAGCAATATTTTATTTACTTTGGCCAAATTTTTGCTATAAAAATTACAAAAAAACACTTGTATTTTACCGCTTTCCCTGTATCCCCACATTTACGGTAATGCATTTGAACATTAGTATTCGTAAAATATATCATATATTTCAAAACAAAATTAATGTTCAGTAAAACTTCTTTCATACAAAGTGAACCAAACCATTATTTATAAGAAATTCTATCGTTATATAGACAGAACTATACAATGATTGCGTCATGTTTTACAGTAAAGCGTAGCGGCCAATGAATTCGTATCCGACGGAGATTATAGCTGGGTTGAGTAAGAGCATGTCTGTTCTCAAGGGGCAGTAAAAATACAAACGAGAATGTCGAAACGATACAGAAGTAGGTCACAAAGTTACCTTGACAACAACAAAAATACCGACGATATTATCTGTACACTTTTCAGTGTATGACGTTGGTCAAACCCGACAGGTCACAAGAGAATGTTCATTTCCTTTATAACATCCTGAGGGGGATTGTTATAGGGGATGGAGGGTTGAAAGGAGGTTAAAATGAGGCCTTAAGATCATCTCGACAAATGACCAAGAGTATTGTTTTGACGGGACCACTTAGCTTATCAGGTTTGGCCCTTATTGCCCCTTCCAAGATCTTTCAGGATATGAGTTTCTTACTATCTCTCTCGGCGTGTTATGTTACCATTGTGTTTTATTTCTGTCTCACCTCTTCTTTACTTCACTTTCACTTTCGTTTCTTATTTATTCCGTCCTTTTTACTTGATAGAGGCATTTTAGTTGTCGCTTTTGTTTACATTCTAAGTCGTACACCCCTCAACTCCAGAGAGAGCTCTGGTTATTATACAGTACCTAGCCTATGGATACATAACAATTCTCCCATTTTGGGTTGTGTTTTGTCTCTATACTTCAGCCATACCTTGTTAAACTTTAAAAACAATTAAAAGATTATATAGAATATCCCACCTCTCCCCCAATTTAACTCTATCTTCGAGATGTAGAAATTGGCACCATCTTCAAAAAGCTATAGATGCAGAACACATCCTAATGGAGGCAGATCTGTAAACTTTGGGAATTGCAGAAAAAGTTCTTCAACCAAAATATCGACTGTACTCTTAAGTATTCTCTGTATTTCTTTAATTTTTTTGTCTCCCTCTTTGCTCCATTCTCGCCTCTTATGACACCATTCCTTCTTCTTTTTCGTAGAATTCTAGAGGTGTCAAGAGTAGTCAGTGACAATTGAAGAGGAAAAGGGTGATTCGCCCCAGCTTTTCCAGGGGAATATTTAAAAAAAAAATGAGAACCTTCAAAGTGGTAACGTTAATTTTTGAGGCAAGTTGATTAAATATATGTTATATGTTCAGTATATTTTTAATGAATAAAAACTCCATTTTAAATCCAGGGGAAGTGAATATGAAATACATTTCACGTACAATCCTAAAGGGTACTATGATAGAGTGTTAAAAAAATATATTATATTAGAAGAAATACAAGGCCATGTAAGAATTTATTATTTTGTAAAATGTCATAACATCAAGACATTTCATATTACTTTAAAACTAAGGTCTCTGACAGGTTCAAAAGCGTTGAGTTATGGTTCTGGTGTATGGATATGGTATCTAAAGAAAGGTATCGATAACATTTAGTATCGGCAGTGACGACTCGTAGCTAAAATTTGTGGGGGTGCTGCTCCAGAAAATGTTTAGTGTTTGTTTTAAAATTGTGTAAAAGGGAGAAAAACATGTATAAAAAGAATATGTATTCAGGAACTTGATACAATCTTAACAAAAAACATTTCTACTTACTTTAACTTAAATTGTTACAGTTCAAGCTTGATCTATTCATTTAAAAATGAAATCCATTCTTCTTCTTGTTGACAATTGAGGAGATTTTTCTCCATTTAAAGTACTGCAAGTGCATTTAGTCTTTCTGTTAAATAAAAGAACCGAAAAAAATGAATCAAATAAAATAGCTGGAAGCAGCATAATAATCTAATTCTACACTCTTCTATATTTTATCACATGCAAAAATATGGTACATGGTTTTTAAGCAAAACACACGCCTAGTAAAAAAATACTTTCACTATTATGCCAGAGCCGGCACTGCGAGTGCAACAGTGCTCTTTCTACCTGGCAGTCCCACCTTCCTCCCCACCCCGTCCTATGTGCGCATGCGCACAACAGTCAATCACCACATCACTGGCACTGTGAAGCACACAGTTCCATACAACGATTTTTGTATCTTTTTCATAAACTGGGGGATGGCTACTGAAGTACTGACACTAAACTTAAGGAATATATATTGTACTACAAAAATAAATAAAGAATTAAAGAAAAAAGGAATTATTATATTAAATGTTATCGATAATATTAAGTGGAAATAGGGGGTGCTGCAGTTCCGCAGTGCCTATATACGAGCCGCCACTGAGTATCGGTATCGAAACGCATATAAGCTTTTCTGCTTTGTTTGCTTGGAGGAGTATTGAGTTGACCACAAAGGATTGTTTCGTTTAGTTTTTGATGAACGTACTCATTGATAAATGAAGGGGTGGTAGACTGGTCACTACCCGCCCCGTCAGGTATCAGGTTGTATTGATAAGCAAAGATGAAAGAACAGCAATGAGTTATGATAAGCTAAAAGAGATTGATTGCTAGAGTTGCTTCTGGCTTATTATGCAGAAAGTGGGTGAAAACTGAAAATTGAGAAATAGTGTCATTTGTTTTTCTTCCACACTCCACCCTAGTAAACATTTAATCCCAGCGTGAGTGAAGATAACAGAAAATTGTTTCTTTCGATACCGATACCGGAGTGTGAGTACTTATATCAGTAAAAGTATTTTAAACAAAGTATCGAGTAAAAAAATACTAATATTGAAAGGAAAATATCGATACTAGTAAAGTATAAATACTTAGTTCACATCCCTAATCAGGTGTTGAATTACCACCTTGAAGATATTTAAATCCGATTACTGAGAAAGTCAAAGTTTCTTATTTATACGTCATGAGACATTAGGTGAGGGAGTTGTTCGGAATTCTCTGTAAGGGAAGCCACAGATGTTAAGGTGGGATTGTAGTTAACGTGAGAAAAGGACATTATTTTTGCAATTTTTATAGAAAAACCCTTTCCAAAATATGCCAAATATTTTTCCAGGAGAAACATAAAATTTAATTTTCTTCACATCATGATATCAACAGTTCTTGATTATCTGTACACGGTGTCTGAACGTGTTGACAACTTTCTCTTACTATTGTTTCTCATCAAATGCTAATATACTCATAACAAATATTCAAGAACTGTTGATATCACCATATGAAGGAAATTAAACTATATTTCTACTGGAACAAAGTTTCTACTGGCCAAAATATTTTTTATAGAAAAACTGCAAAAACACTTACTTTTTCTCGCGTCTTTTAAACTCCACCTTAATGACTTTAATTTTGATTAGGTAACCCTAAAGCTACAATCACACTTATCGGTATTATTTTAGCTTCAAATAGGATAGAAAAAAATTTTTGTTTTATCATCGGTGGTAAATAAGTTACAAAGAACAATTTTTTTTAATAAAATAGATTTAAGTATGGTGACTATTATATTTACTACACACAGTTTTGAAAAATGTAAGTATTGTAACACGACCGGGGGCTACGCCGCTTACTTCTTGCCGGGTAAACAATTAGTTATTTTAAAACTATTGAAGTTTGGTTTTAACTTGTGAAGCAGCTGAGGTCCTAAAGGAATAATTTGACTAAAATACTTATTTAATATATG
Organism: Timema monikensis; assembly: GCA_902151445.1. NCBI lineage: Eukaryota > Metazoa > Arthropoda > Insecta > Phasmatodea > Timematidae > Timema > Timema monikensis. The sequence goes on along the minus strand of CABFVZ010000266.1, from coordinate 63,398 downwards.
GCACTATGGTCTCGATAGTTCATTACCTCACAAAAGTACGCCATCTATTTATATCTTGAGCTAGCTCTATAGAATCCCCCTCAATACACACTATCCCTATCTTGAGCTATTTATATCCAGTACCATTCATTACATATCTTGAACTAATTATATTCAGTCCTCCTCATTACACCCTATCCCTATCTTGAACTAGTTATATCCAGTCCCTCTCATTATGCCCTAAATCTATCTTGAGATAGCTCTATCCATTCCACCACATTACACCCTATCCCCATTTTGAACTAGTTCTATCCAGTCCACCTCATCACACCTTACCCTTATTTTGAACTAGTTCTAACCAGCCCCTCTCATTACACCCTATCCCTATCTTGAGCTAGTTCTGTCCAGTCCCCCTCATTACACCCAATCTCTTTTGGGTCCATCGAGTGTTACCCTCTCATCTGCGTCTAGGTCTTCCCATCGGTCTCTCCCCATTTGGTTTGCCAGTCAGTACCTTGTCCATGGTTGTAGAATATCTTATTCGCACTGCATGTCCTGCCCACAGTAATCTACGAGACTTGGATCATTTTAAAAATGTATNTTTTTTTTTGTGTGTGTTTTTAATAAAATAAGCATATGTACTGAAGATGTGCACCCAAATTTCAAAAGTATTCGAAGGGGGATTCACGGTTATAGAAAACGACAGTTTCTTATCCCGTAAAAATATTTTACTTTAAGGATTGTCATATCAATATATATATATATATATATATTCTATGACTTCTAAACTAAACCTAATTCAATTCAATATGACTAAAAGTTGATCACCGTGGTCTTGGGGTAAAGTGCTCACCTCAGGACCCGGTATTAGTGGGTTCAAAGCCAGCTGGAGTCAACGAATTTTCCTTGAGCGATAGTAATCTGTAGCACAACTTCCTTCGGAGAAATAATGCCATAGCTCCCGTGTTGATTGTGGTATGCAAAAAACCCTGGAAGATATGTGAAAATACCTTTCCCAGCAAAATTGGTAATCCCTTCTGATATAATCAATAGGAATAGTGTACGTTTAAAAAAAGGCTCCTCTCAAAATTATAATCAATTCATCATGTCAGCCTCCCAAAAAAAACAACAACAGAAAGGCAAGCTTTAGCATGGCCATCTATATGCTTTTTATGGTAGATTAGCTAGTATCCTCGGTGAAATCAATTAAATATATAGTTGATATTACCATGGTCTAATTTTAAGCTATAAACCAAAATTTGAAAATTCAGGAGAAAACACTCAATATAATTATAATGTTGTTGACATCTCACCTGCTGTCAAGGAATGATAAACTCAGAATATACAAAACATTAGTTTTACCGGTTGTTCTCTATGGGTGCGAAACGTGGTCTATTACCTTACAAGACGAGAATAAATTTAGGGTTTTCGAATAAAGGGGCTCAGATGTTTGGTTCAAAAAGAGATGAAGCTACTGGGGTGTTAATTAGGTTACATAACCCATACTCATCACAAGACATTGTTTCGATACTCAAGTCTCGTAGATTACCGTGTACAGGACATACAGCACGAAATGAAGAATCTAGAACCTTCTTTGTGGTACTGACTGGCAAACCCAATGGTAAAAGACCATTGGGAAGACCTAGATGGGAGGATAACATTAAAATGGACCTGAATGATATAGGTTGTAATGAGTTGGACTAGATAGAACTTGCTCAATATAGGGATAGGTGGCGTACTTTTTAAGTGCCTCAATGAACTTTTGGAGTTCCTAATGCCATAGAGTGAGTATCATCATTGTTTTAATATTGCAATTTATTCTGAATGGCTGTACCACAATAGAAATGAGACCCTAACACAAAACATTAACATCAGTCTAAATGATACTTTGTAAAATACGTACAAATGTATTCCTAAATAATATTAAATATAAATATGGATGTTGCATATGTATATAGTGCAGAATGGTTTACAGAAATTAATTATAATATGTTATTTTCGTGTTATTTGCCCTTTAGTTCAAAAACTCACATCGTGCTAAGATCCTACTGTATAATAGTATTTTTTTTTATAAAAAAGGCCTTCCAGAACGGAATTCCTACTACCATAATAAAAGGCCTTTTATTCTATTAAAAGTTTACTATTCAGAAGGATTTTGGTATGAAATAAGGCCTTTCAGAACGGGCATCCAACCGAAATCAGGTGTGTAGTGTTATTTCCTCTCTAACGATAGGAAATCATATTTTTTTTATCAATACCATGTTGCTCCATTTAACGGTAACTAACAGTTCCTAACCATCCATTCCCACTGTTGGTAACATTAACTCCTTTCTCCTTTAAACTACAAGATACTTCTCAATCCTCCTACTGCGATCTCATACCATGTAAAATTACATTCTCTGCTTCTTTCTTTCATTCATTTCCCAAACTAGATTCGTTTCTCCCTTATACTCATTATCCTCTTTGTTTCTTTCTCTTTGTTCTGCAGAAGATCATTACCCTTCCACACCAGCACCCTCTTCCCCCTCTTCACCACCCTACTCTCCAACATGTAGATTTGTTTTTTGTTTTTTTCCAGGAATATGAACAAGGCTGCGTCTTAATTTTAATACACTGGAAGCTATATAAGAGGAACGAATTCGTCTGAGTAAAATTACAATAAGAATACATTAAGGAGGACAGTTTTTGTAGCACCACGTATTACAACCCATTAGGGTTGTACGCATATGTACTAATTATAATAATAGGTTAGGGATTATGAAGGCTTAATTTAGATAAAATGCACCCACATTTACATAGAGAGAGAATGGAATACTATTTATGAAAATCAACCTCAGTGTACACGACCAGAATCGAACCTCAATCTTCCTATCTTCGGCAGTCTAGTCCAACACGAGATTAGCGTGTTAGACCACGCGGCCAATGAAGTGGGTAGAAAGGACAGTTGATAAAATACACAGATAGGTTTTTTGTGTCGACATTGATAACAATCTATATAAATAAAATAAATAATGTGTGTCAGTCTCTCATTGGAATTGCACAATATCTACTACAGGCAGAGGGCTGAAATTTTAAAATTAGTAGCCCCTGTGCACAAACGTGTGCACCTTGAAACTGAAATTTTAAATATTTTTTTTAATCTACTAAAATATGTGTTGGGAGAAATAAAATGAAGAGCTTTTTATTTGTTTATTTTAAGCAAATAAAATCGTTACCCCTGTCTCAACACTGGGTATTTCTGCTTGTTTTCTATGCACACTAGTAGTTCTGTGAGCAGTAGACCCCGTTTCCTCCATGTTTGTTTTTATCGTTACTTAAGTTTTAAGACCCAATCAGTATTTGTGCATATATTAAGCTAGTTTATTAATCCAATTTTTAATAGGAAGGGCTTTTCCTAAAATACAAACATATTTTTTACGGTCAACATTTATAGCATTAAATATATATCAAAGATGACAGATTCAAAACACATGGTTTGAAGTATGAACACTTGAAAGTGGATTTAGGTACTTTTCTAGCATTAAGACTCTTTATATGAAAATTGTGCTATACTAAGAATTAGGCAAAGCCATATCCAAACGAACAATTCATTTGGATCACTGACACTATGGGCGCACCCACCTCGGTGGCGTAGTTGGCTAACGCGCTTTTCGTGTTGAGCTCGACTGCTGAGGATGGGGAGATCGAGGTTCGAATCTCGGTCGGGTGAACTGGGGGTGGTTTTTCCTAAATGGTTTTCCACGCAAATGCGGGTTCACTTCCTTTAATTAAACCTTCCCAATTCCTAATCCATTAGCGTAGTTAGTACTTAAAGCGTATAACCCGAACGGGTAGTAAGACGTAGTGCTAAATATTATTATTATTATTATTATTATTATTTATGGGCGCTCCTCTACAGATGAGCTCTATTTCCACATTTAATTTCATTCAAAATTAATTCCAAACGTATTTTAAAATAATACAAAGCAATCCGGTATTGTTTATAATAAGATGTTGGAACAAAATATGTCAGTCTTTAAAACAAGAGGATATACCAAAACCAAATAAATATTTCGTTGGTAAACTCACTCAAATTTGTTGTTAATTTATTTAAGTAGAACAGTTTTCTTTATATTTCACAGTAATTTACTTAGATATCAAATTATTCCGAACAACTATGCGTGGCTAATTTTTGCTTTGGTTTATCTTTACGTTGGTCATTAACGTTGGTTAATTTTTACGTTGGTGATAAAATGGCTCATTAAAATCGTGTTTTGCCTATTTGACAGAAATCAAACGAGAATCAAAATGAGACTTTACTATTTTTGAGGAAGTTCATTGATTCGTCGATCTTCTCTCCCTTTGGGGACTTTGACAGGACATTTACAACATGTTATGGCAGTATAATAATAGATTAAAGTAGATTTATTGCGATCACTGTAAAATAATGTTGCTGCATGAAAGTCTCGATGATGTGTAAGAAACTCCACAACAGAACTAATAATAATAGCTTGTCTGGGCTAAATTAAGTTGTAGCTCAGTTTTCCTATAGATTAGCTAGTACTAATGTACCATTACCCAGGGGACGCCCAAATGTACCGACTGTAAATCCTTTTGATAGAGGCTCTTTCCATGTCCCGATGAGATCAGGGGATGATGATGATGATAGTGAATACTACGGGGTGAAACCAATTAAAATCTTAACCAAACTAACCAAACCCGTGTGGCCATGGGAATTATTCCTCTTTAAGGGAAACCCCCCTACCTCGCTCCCCCCCGCCCCCAGTACCAGCTGGGAATCGAACACGGGACCTCTAGGTCATCAGCAGGGGTTCCTGACCACTCAATATACCACATCAGAACTGAAAGAACATATAAAATACACTTCTTCTCCAACAAATGAAGGGCTTGGAATTTTATAAAAAATTAAATATATTTTAACTCTGCGGTATTATCGAATATAAAAACTCCTAAGTAGTATTATGATGTTGAAGAAAGTCTGCAAATATCTAAAAACTACAGTATGTTCTAGTGGTACAGATGGACACATTCTTTCAAGAGATTCTGTTAAAATATGAATTGGATAAAAATAAACGTGATAGTTACAAATTTGGAAATAGCTATTTAATCTTAGCCAACAAAATCTCGCATTTTTATGAATCCGAATAAAATAGTTCAGTTAGTGACATGAACGATGAATGTAAAAGAGGCTAAGAAAGTATAGGCCATGGGGAATAAGTTTGTGAGGAGCATGTTTACAGTCACGAAGAGGAAGAGTATAAGGAATGAAATTATCCGGTAAAAAGAGTGCGTGAGTATGTGATATAGTAGAGTAAGCAAGAATGAGATGTTATGGCCATGTAATAAGGATATAAAAATATAGGATACCAAAGAAAATTATGGAAATGAAGTATGTAGGAAAAACACCGCGAGGAAGGCCAAGAAAGAGGTGGGAGGAGCATATAGTAGAAAGTGTGCAAGTAAGAGGAGACGAATGTAATAAATTAAAGGAGGACTAATTATTGTGGAAGGATCGTGGAAGATGGAGGTATTTGTAACCTTGTTACAACACTTAAAGAAGAGGATTGTTTGTCTTACCGCTTCTGCCCCAGTTGACTCGTCACAAAATGGCTCCACACCACAACAACATCGCAGCCCGACTTATTTCAGACTGACCTCAGGGATCATAGTTCACTGCTCACCTGTAATTGTGCCTCATCCAAGAAAATAATAGACAGTCAATATGCGCAGGATGGGTGCGCACCGACAGCTGTAATTGGAATATAACGGAACTATTGTTCGGCGCGCGTTTGAATTATGCTTAGACTGTGTGAGCATGTTCCAGAACAATACTACCCCGCTTACCCCTCTACCCATCCTTGCTTCCCGCGCTTTGAGGACAAATGACCCCAAGCGTGTGTATATAATGGCTGGACTCGTTAGTGCCAGAACACATTGCACTACGATGGCTTGGTGAGGCACTTTGGTCTTGGATAGATTTAGCTTGGTTTATTTCTAAATTCATTTTGGCAGTAATCCTTCAAAATTACCGTCTGGGATGTTAAATAAATAAAGATTCAATTTATAATTTATTTATACCGGGTCTCCTGAATTTCTCTTAAAGACTATGGCTAAACGTATTATTGTTGCATGGTGGACCCAAAACATTTGTCTGATAGGGAAACTCTTTTATCCGCTTCACGGATGGGTTTACGTTTTTAAGCCCCACCATTTTAGGTCCTGTGTTGTATTGGGCTGTATTATATTGTAATTTTGTCAAATCTTATGTTTTAAGATTATGGCTCTTTGTTATTAATGGGAAGTTATTTGTTATTGTTAAATATCGGGGATTTATTCTTTGTTGGTCAAATCAGGGGCCGCGAGTCGGCGTGCTTATTTCTTTTAACTCTAGTTGAAATGTTTAACGTTAGTTTTCATAACTATAACGAATGTTTCTATTTTTGTTGTGTATTCTATTACGCCCATTTATGACTGTTAAGATATTCTTTTATCTAGAACATTTTGTCTATTACAATGATAAATTGAGAGTCACCGATGGCGACTAGCTAATATCTTTTTGATATTACCATAGTCTAGGGTTTACCATCGCCATCTTTCATTATTATTGTTATCTATACCAGATTTGTGCGAGGGTCAATTTAACCGTAATTGTTTAAGGTGTTTGTTTGACCATTTATGAACTTGGGTAAGCATCCCGCATTTTTATTGTGTTATTATTACTATTGGGCCATTGTGTATGGATACAGCGCCTAACGCTGAGCATGCCTCACTCTCTCATAGAGCGTTTTTGTCATTTTGTTAAATAAATATAAAGCCCTCTTGAAACCAACCTGTCTGTTATTTATGGGTATACTAAACTTACCTGGTCACAAGATGGAAACAGATGATAATGATAATGATGATAATGGTGAATTAGTATCACATGTGTGTATACAAAGCCAAGGGTCTCAAGTTCGATAGCAAGTATGGCTGTAGGATGTATATATAGTCAGATTGGGTCTTCTCCTTTCACAGTGATGAATTAACGATCGAAGTATTGTTCTCGAGAACGAGTGAAATTTTTATGTTAATATTTTTAACACCCCTTCTAAGATAATGTATTAATGTTTAATAAATGTTACATTTTCTTATTTTTTGTTATGAATCCGGCCGTTTTCTATTGAAAAATATTAATTTTATCGATATTTGATCACTGTTAAAATTATTGAGGAGGTATGTATATAAAAAGTAAAAGTTATTCAACATGCTTCTATTCTTTAACAAACCGTTTTCAAAAAGACCATTGCAAAACAATAAAACACTCTTGAAGATAACCGTTTGTTCCCATCGCTCTGCATTTCCACGCCTAATGAAAAGGGTCAATCGCCTTAAGTTAGTTTGAAAGTCATATGACGATATTACTGGAAGGCTGGAAAAAAATGCGTGTAAAATAGCCCTAATAATTATAATAAAATGCAACATTCACTTATAATTAATTATTTATACCAGGTATTATTAAAATTAGTAAATATTTATTCTTAAAAATAAAATATGTTATTGCCAGATAACATTTAGATAGGAGCATAATTTTAGTTTAATTATATCTCATAGATAAGTATTAATTATAGCGTTCCGTATGATTTATGTAAGACAATTCAAAATAAAAAATAAAAATATTAACTAAATTAAGTGAAATTAAAATAATTTCCTTCGCCAAATTTATCTCCCCAACATTTATAATTTTATTTTAGGTTAATTTATATTTTTATTTTCGACTTTAAAATAAATATTAAACAGGGATTAACAAAAATTATAAGCTATTGTGGCTACCCATAGAATATAATAACTAGCAAATCTATTTATTTTATAATTCAGACAGTTATTAAAATGGTTTATTTTACTGCTTTTTTTTACTAAAACTTTGAATTGGTTTTCACTTTTTCTTCAATATCAAATTCCTCCCAGCCTAAGCCCCGTTCTATATTGTGCTCATCCTTCACATCTTGCAATCGACCTCTTGTCTTTGTAATAACGCAATCTCCACTTTTAATAAGTTCCAGTTAAAAGCAATTTCCAACTTTGTATAATCAAAATGTTCAAAAAAAAATTATCACAGCTCCAAAAATCAGAGAAGTGGGTAATGCAGATTGCCATCAATAAGAAATTCATTCAAACACTAGCATTATAGTAATGCTAGAAGATCTGATTGATGAAACGAATCCAAAAGATTATATATTTTTTTGTTTGAGTCATTAAAAGCGTCTTTATGGCAAGTTAAAAGTTGTTAGAGTAATTTGAAGGTTTCTCATCCTATGGAGAAAAAAAATTTAACATCGTTGTTAATGTGGATCCGGTTAAAAGAAGGCGGAGAAGTGGGTGGGAGGGAAGTATGAACCATGGATAAAACCATCCATTTCTTGACAACCATGTTTTCACGGAACATGTGTGAAACACCACTTGGACGTATTAAAACTTGTGACATATCCAAAGTATTCATTGTTAAGTATTTTAAGTTCACCAAATAAAACAATAAAGTTATGATAAGTCCCAAGTTTTCATATGAATTCTCGTATTTTTAAACGGAATTTGCGTCTATTATGCACTAACAAGAGTACCCGATGTTTCCCTGGGTAACCATGCAATGGGTTCTACTTACTATATAGCAATAGATTGCGTGGTTACCCCTGGTTTTGATTCAAACAGGTGGGGAAATAAATCATTTTGTTTCTTCCGATCCGGTTTTTAATTTATTTAAAAAATCACTAATATAAATTTTAAAATTCCGTCACAGGGACTAGTAATATTTAAATTTCAGACCCCTGGGAGCGATAGTAATCGCGTAATGCTCATGACAGGTAGACATACAGATATACAAACACTTCATTTTATTAATAGAGATTAGTTTACGTAAATAATTATCGTGATAAGTATAGCTTTGTATTTTTTGTAATTAATAGTTTGTTAATTTCATCGCTAGATTATAGTAGTAGTAACATCTCCACAGTTACAGTCAGTCATAGTAGTTTATATACAATATTGACTAACCTATGTTTAGAGATGCGAATCACAAAGACTTACATTATTTTATCTAATAACCTTTTAAGATTAGGAGAAAATATTGTATCTAATTGTCAGAAAGAAATTATTTATTAATGATTTTCTTATAAATTTGATGACAAAAGTGGGAAAATATTTGTGTGTTTTTTTTATTGGGACATTTGTGACTTTTTTTTTCAAATGCTATAAAACCATTTTTATGATGACATTTTTTTTATTTGAGAATTTTTAAACTGAAATTAATATTTTTTTAAAGATGATATTTAATAGATTTAATTATTTTAATGTAGGATCTATAGCCATAGAACATATGTTGAAACTTCAACACCTAGATCTATTTTCATTCCACAGAAGTGTGTCGAAGGAAATACACCAAGAATTTATTTTATTTTTAGCACCACGTCTTACTATCTGTTCAGATTGAACACAATTGTACTAACTACGCTAACGACTTATGGATGAGGAAGGTTGAATTTAGAAGATGTTTACACGCATTCACATTGAGGGAAATTGGAAAACCATTTAGGATAAACCACCATCAGTACACCTGACCGGGATTCTAACCCCACTCTACCTGTCACCGATAATCCAGTCTATTATGAGAGTGACGTCTTAGACCATGTGGCCACCAAAGCAGATTAACCTAGAAGTTATTATACAACTTTTCTTATGGTTCTTCCAGGACACGTCTTTACCTTCAAATCTCTCAGAATTTCATAAGAATATCTGCACCTTATGGCCATATTTAGAGCAGGTCTTTCTCCCCCCCCCCCCC
>CABFVZ010000266.1:34160-44766 GCA_902151445.1 Timema monikensis | reverse complement strand
TATATATATATATATATATATATATATATATATATATATAACAATTCATGAATTCTCAAGAAATGTCCTTTCTATAGCTGTGTAAATTGTAATCAACCAAGAATGTGTGAACAGTTTAAGAGGCCCATCTTTTTTTAAACAAACTCGAGAGTTATGTTTTGGAAATGGTAACAAGGGACTGATGGTTACTCCAAAGTATGGTAGAATTTTTTATACTACAAGAGTACTTAAGTCAATTTAATAATAATTTAGTATCTTGAAACATTTCTACAAAATATATATTTCCTAAATGAAAGTTTAATATTATGAACTATTTGATACATCTGATTTCTAAATACGATAAATTCTCCCCCCGTTCACACCTTGCACCAATTCAACCCTATTCGCACCCCCATCAAACTTGCCCGACTGACACGAATGAGCTTAGCTGTCCAACTGACGGGCGAGCCAGAGTTACGTCGACACCTTTGAGAGGCTTCGTTCAGAAATCCACCGAGTATCTTCCAGATGGAATAGGAATATGCTGGAATATACTGAGGCCTTCTACCAACAGTCAGATGGGCTAGTTCCGGAGTTGCATGAGTGATAAGGGGCCTCCTATTTACTTACCACCTTTCCTAGAATATTGGGCGTTGTACATAGGCCACAGAGTGATTTATATGGCATTCTTGGCGGCAATAGGAATTACGGCGCTACGCTAGTAATGGCCATCAAATCAAAACGTAAGCACAATATTTGTTGTAAACATTGTTTATTTGTTAAATCTTCATTATGTTTGGAATATTAGGTTATATTAATATTGTTGCAATGTTGGGTCATTTCCTATCTAGAATATACTTTAATTGATGTTAGTAAAGTCATTATGTATGGAATATAATTTGAATAATGTTTGTAAATTATAACAATTAGAATATTAAATATTTTGCCGTCAGGGAAATTTATTCATATTGTTTGCAATGTTAGGTAATTTCTAATTGGAAATATACTTTGATTGCTGTAAGTAAAGATATTATGTTTTAAATATACTTTAATTGAATTTAGTAAATGTATTATGTTTCGTAACCATTAGGTTAATTTCCATCAGGAAAATATATGTATATTGTTTGCAATGGTAGGTTATTTCCTATCGAGAATATACTTTGATTAATGTTAGTAAAGTCTTTGTGTTTGTAATACGGGGTAAATTTCCATCAGGAATAAATTCAGCTAGTTTTTTTTTTAATATATTTATTACTTGTTCAAGACATAAAATATTTGTTGAATATTGGCAAGTGAGAATATTCGACGAGGTTATACCTTGCTATGACCATTTTTTCATTTGATATTATGTTTTAATATATAGTAAAACTTTTGAGGTTTGCTTAACGAGAAATTATAAATCAAGAAAGTTGTTGCTTCCTTGTATTGCAAATACCTTATATTTCAGATAAGCCAATACTTTATTATAAACAAAAGTCTGGTACATCTTATTTAAATAAGGGAGCAGTTGTTTCCTTTGTATATCAAATTCGCTATCAAAAATTGAGTTTTTATTTACCTTTGTTATTCTAGTTGTTCCCCCTTCTGGGTTTCAAAATTGTATCTATTTATTTACCAATTTTACCAAAAAGTATTTTTATTTAAAACTACCATAACTTATGGTGTTTCTTTTTTAGAAAGGTTCCGGCTGATTTTTAAACATTCCCTCTCACCCATAACTTTGTTTTTAGTTGTTAAGATACCACCATTCCTTTTACGGTTTTGGTAAAAAGGGGGCATTGCAGTAGAGCTTTGATACTGAAATAAATATTCTCAAATTCAATTATCATTTTGTCAATACAAATATACAAAAATCCCTTTATGTAGAAGGGTTTATTTCCTTGTAATAATATTCCTATAATATTTAATGGCATAAAGTTATTGTAATACCTTCTTTAGCATGTTGTAAAACTAATAAAATAGACGAAACATTTATTAAAATTAGGTTTGTAATACTTACGCATCATATTTAAAATGTATTTTGTTTATATGAATACAAACTAGTTTGCAATCATCTACACGGCTGTAATCATAGCAAGAAAGCAAAATAATTTGAATTGAGAAAATTGTATGTGATCGGAGCAAAACCCCATATTAATTATTTTTAACCATAAACAAGATTAAGGACTTAGCTTATTAGGTGATAATGAGGAAGGTAATTTAGAAGAAGTGGAGAGGGGATGGGAAAATTAGAACAATAAATCACATGTGGAAAACCTCCCCCATTTCAACAGCCCAAAGTTCAAACCTCTATCTCTCTGTCAATGGTAATGCTATATATTGCAAGTTTGACGTCTTAGACCATGGGATCCCCGATAGGGATTAATTTCCTAGATAAATTGTTGGGGGAGGGGGAATTCATAAGTTTATAAAGATAATGCTACCCCTCGGAGATATCAAAACCACCTTTGTGTGACAGAAACAGATAAAAACGACTTTAATAGCTAAACTACCGCATTGATATGAAAACAACCTTCAAAACTGTAATTTCTTTTAAAATAAAATTGACCCAGTTTCTAGGAAAGTTGGAGATTTTATATTGGCAGATACAAATTCAAGTTGGAAGGATTGCAGTTTCAGTGTGCATTCGAGCGACCCAAGACAGCAAAGTCATCCTGATAACAGTCGGTCGTTTCCCGGATTCATAAACATTGGCATTTTCTCATCGCATCATTTCCGATTTCCCTTCAAGGAAAACACGATAAAAACAGGAAACCAACTTAGTTTGCTCAACAAAACTTCAACTTATAATATAAACCTACCGGTTTTGTAGCCCGCGTCGATAGTCACGTGGGTCAACCTTGTCTGTTATGGTATCCGGTGGCAGAGAGAAACAGGTTCGAATGCAGGCCGAATATATCAAGTTTGCTTTTCAAAAATATGTTTTCATTCTTTTTTTTTTACTATATTATTATTATTATTATTATTATTATTATTATTAGCACCGCGTCTTACTACCCATTCGGGTTATACGCACTTACGCTAATGTGTAATGGTAGGGTGATTGCGAGATGAAATGAAGGACCTACAGTTTAACGTGGAATCCGAACCACGGTGGAGGCCTAGCATTCCCCACATTCACAAGTTGTGATTAATACACGTCTTGTCAGAGGTGAAGGAAGGGTTTGGTAATCAGATAAATCTGTGCAAGGACCGAGGATTGAAACCAAGCCGCCAGCACAGAAGTCTGACACCTTACCCCTAGACCACCAGGTCACTTTTTTTTTTCTTCTAAACAAGTGTAAGTTATGAACCGACTGATTAGATCAGTACATGACTTATAAACTGACTTAAATCTAGACCAGACACAACACCCAGTCCCCCACCTGTTAATTTATCTCTGTTCAAGGGGAAACCCACATCTCACCAACGATAAATGTCTAAGTCATGCCAGGAATCGAAACTGGGACCCTTAGCTCAGTCGACATGCAGACTACCGACTGAAGTAAAGTGTCCGACTCCAAAGTTAAAGATGCCTCATCCCTTCCTACCCCACCAGTGAATGTATGCCTATTACCTAAATCGGTAGTGAAACGTGGTTCACACAAAAAGAAACAATGCCAAACTTTTTTATTTAATGAAACCAAATTTTTAAAATCTCTTCGTAAAATATTATCAGGATTAGTAAAAAAAAACTGTTATAAATCTTGTAATATACTTGGCTTTTTGACGTTAAGAGGGAGTACTATCATTAATTGAATTAGAATAATTTAAACTAGGACTGCATACTTGACTTTTAACAACCAAACTGAACGAGATAAACTTAAATGGTAATCTATACTAATATTATAAAGAGGAAAGATTTGATTTGTTTTTTTGTTTGTATTGGATAAACTCAAAAACTACTGGACCGATTTTAAAAATTCTTTCACCAATATAAAGCTACATTATCAGCGAGTAACATAGGCTATATTTTATTTTGAAAATTTAATTTATTCCTCATAAAAATATCGATAGTATATTAAATTGTCGTCGGAGAAAAAAAGTTGTTGAAGGGAAAGTGGGTTGGTGAAGGGGGGGAGGGGTAGGGGGGGAGGAAAGAGGAATGAGATGAAAATAGGAGGGAGGATAAAAAGATGGAGGGGGCTATACAGTGATGGTAGGACTGTATTTAAAAAAAAGTAAAAAAAAATTGTTTTTATATTGACATGATCGATGATTTGAAGCTTTGTTTTACAGGATTCTTTACAATATTTTTTTACGGGGAAGGGGGCTAGTAGATCATATAAAACTATCTAATTAGCTCACTTATAATATTGAATCAGAGTCCGCGAGGCCTGCAGAAAACAGATTATTTTTACCAGAAAAAAAATTCCTATATAAAATAAAAGGCTATAAATTAAAGTTTAGAAATAATGTTAAATGCGTATAATGTATTGTAAGCTAATCTTTGAAATGTAGTGCTGGAGAAGACTTGAGAAGAAGATCAGGTGGACAGACAGGGTGACAAATGAATAAGTGCCAAGAAGAGTAGGTGAGAAGAGAACCATTTTGGGTGTGATTTGTCGATACCAAGACAAACTGGATCTGACACATCCTTAGGAGGAACTGTCTTCTGCATGAGGTTATTGAAGGAAAAGTTGGGGAAAAGACGAGCTTAGGAAGTAGTATTCAAATATTGGATGATTTGAAGGAAAGAAGAAAATTCTGGGAGCTCAAGAAGGAGGCAGAGGACAGGGAGATTTATCGGTCTAAGTTCACTGACAAAAGGAATTGACCGGTAGTAAGCCATAACACCTAATAATAAATAATAATAATAATAATAGTAATAGTAATAATCCCATATTTAAAATGCCACATTACATAACTCGCAAGAGATTATACAGGGTGACCTGGTGGTCTAGGGGTAAGGTGTTAGACTTCTGTGCTGGCGGCCGGGGTTCTATCCTCGGTCCCGGCACAAATTTATCTGATTACCAAACCCTTCCTTCACCTCTGACAAGACATCTTGTGAATGTGGGGAATGCCAGGCCTCCACCGTGGTTCGGGTTCCACGTTAAACTGTAGGTCCTTCATTTCATCTCACAATCACCCTACCATTACACATTAGCGTAAGTGCGTATAACCCGAACGGGTAGTAAGACGCGGTGCTAATAATAATAATAAGAGATTATACAGTCCAATTTTCATAGGAAAGATTTATCTTACCGCTAGAAAAGTTACTAGATTGACTTTCACTTACTCATACATATTCGTGTGATATTCAGTGGTCACTTAGATAGATATTATCAATACCTAATAAACATACAAATAAAATAAGAAAACTATCAATTTTGGTTCCAAAAAAACTTTGTTTTTACTTAACATAAATTTGGGTTTCAACCATCTAGAATTTATCTTTTATAAATAGATCTAAGAAGAAAATATTTGGCATAATGTTTGACCTAAATACTTAAATAATTTGCATAAATACTCTAAGGATAAGGGTCTATTTTCTAATAGTAAGTTGGCTCTCCTAGGTTAAGTTGGTAAAAAAAATAGTTATGTGAGTTTTGGGTTTCCAAAGTTTACCCTACATATATAAAATTAAATCGGATAAAACTTGGTCGACGGTGAAAAAAATAGACTCTGCTCCGAGCAAACGCACGCACACACGCAAACACTTGTTGATCAGCTGTTGCTGAGGAGACGACCAGCTCTCAACAAGTGTGTCGATCATGTCCCTCTCTATACGGCCCACAGGCGTCTGTACTCGTTTTCACTTTGAATTATAAAATACCCGCTTCAGTGGCCGAATGATTTAAGGCGTACCTCTTGTGTTAAACTGTCCTGCGGAAGACCGGTATATCGGGGTTTGAATCTCGGTTGGGTCAATTGAAGGTTTTTTTTACAAAGTGGTTTCCTGCTTCCCTTCTATGCAAATGCGGGTATATTACCTCAGAAATGCTTCCTTCCTCATCCCTATCTCATTAGAATAGTTATCATATATGTGTATAATCTGAGCAGATAGTAAGACGTGCTGATAAAAAAATTAATAAACTAAAAATGATTTTGTACCAAAGGAATAATATGATAACAGAATTAGTTATATAATTTGCATTGCTCCAAAAGTGAATGTTTAATTTTCTGACTAAAATAAACTCACTGTTTCTTCTACGGTATAAATATTGTTCCATTTTGATCAGGTTATTGAAGGATCGGAGGGGAGGGGTATTCCCTCTGCCCACCCTACTATCGACGTCCGTGCTCAGGCTTACACGGTCAAAATAATGAAAGGCAAGAGAAAACGGGGACTGAATCACGGTATAAATTGTATTATGTTTTGAATCCGTTCGTGGCCAGTCTTTGAACTAGAACAAATGTTTTCATGGTTGAGAGGAAGTCTAAAGTTATTTTTTCAACGTGGCTCAAACGCGTAGAAATTAGTTTAAATGTTTGATTACCCGCCTTCGGCGTACATTCTATAAAATCAGCCCCCTACAATTGGAAATTTAAACTTTTTAACTTAATGGGATGTAAAGAGTAAATTTTAAGGTGTAGTGCTAGTGAGCGTGAGTTTAGGGCAGTATGTTTGCAGTTTTTATAGCACAAACATTTTTGGCCAAAATAAATCAAATAAATCTTCTATAGAAACATAGAGTTGTTTTTTTTCTGCACATGCTAATCTTAACAGTTGTTGAATATCTGTCATGAGCATGGCGGCATTTGGTGACAAACTTCTCTCTTTATTTATAAAGTTTGTCACCAAATTCTGCCATGCTCATGACAGATATTCAACAATTGTTGAGATTATCATGTGCAGAAAACTAAATTCTATGTTTCTATAGAAGAAATATTTGATTTATTTTGGTCAAAAAATGTTTGTGCTATAAAAACTGCAAAATTAATGCACTAAACTTGCGCTCACTAGCGCTCCCATCAGAAGCCACTTGGAAAGAGAGCATTCAACATATCACAGTGTAACCTCATCCCCATTGCAGGACAAGTCACCCGGGTCGAAGATGGAATCAAGGTATTCTCCACAGATTCTTTATACATACTAAAAGGTTTGTACTCGAACCCCAGCCTGATAATCAACAGTGACAAAGTACAAGGCTAGTATAGAACCTTATACCGCTTGACCGCCATTGCGAGTAGCTGTTTTTTTCATCTGAAACTATATTATTATGTCATAATTTATAGTACGTGAAAAAAACAATTTAACATTGTCGTGGCAAATATGACGGAATCTCGTCCATTGAACTATATAAACGAATAAGTGCATTTGTTTCAATATAAATGTAAAACAGACTAAACCTTGTCAGTTAAAAATTTAAAGTCTAGTAGCTTATCCTGAACGGACTATATCACTTTGTAATCACATTACCGCATTTAATAGATGGGAACGAAAACCCCCAACTCTATCGAGAAAAAAAATGTTTCTTTCAACCCTTAAAAAAAGGGGTGTAAAAAGAAGTTCAACATCACATTTCCAGTAAGGGTATAAAAATCTTGAAACACATGCGTGACTGCTCAGGAGATGTGTCACAAACAAACTTCAGATAAAAAAAAAGTTTGTAAAGAATCTTTCTTTGGTCTATAGATCGAAACCTTGAGGCAATCCTAAACGACAAGGGATGAAACGAAAGATGAAACATCATCGGTATAAAGGAATCGAATAAAATAGTCACGACTAACAGCGTCGGTCGTTAGACGTTCGCGAAAAGTTTACCATAAGATCAACCAAGCTTTGAATGACTTGAAAATAAAAACCCATTTACGTTATAAAAAAAAAGTTCAAAATAGGCTCTTACTTTACATCTATTACTGTTTCCAGCCTATAATCCAGGTCAGCTTTTTATTCAAGCCATATATTTTCAACTACCAGCTTGCTGGGCCTGTCGTAGCTTCAAATGCCATATAATCTAACTTAAGACTAGAACAGGCACAACAACCAGTCCCCAGCCGTTAATTCATCACTGTGAAAGGGGAAACCCACATCTCACCATTTATACATTTTTAAGCCATGCCTGAAATTGTGCTCGGTGCAACTTAGTAGACAGACACGCTATCAACTGAGCTAAGTTGTTGGATCAAAATAAACTAAGAGGGTTTAGTATATTTTTACGTTGGTACGTTGGTACGTTGGTCAAGTAAGAGGAAAAAACTTGATGTCTTGTAAACATATTTTTAAAATGTTTTAAAACACATTTATTTATTTTTTGAAAAACATAATGAATTTTAATAAGGAAACAATATTTAATCGTAATAATAGAATTAAATGTGAATGAAAATTAATTAAGATTAATTAAAAAAATTAATAAAAATTTTGAACTCATAAAAGTCAAAAATAACAATAGGTAAGATATAACACAATAATATAATAAGTAGAAAATCTGAGATCAATAGACAATTTAAGAAAATTACACTAAATGTCTCTAGCAATATCTAAAAAGGTTAAATAACACATAAAAAATGTAAGTCCAAGTCACATACATAGATAACATTTTAACGTTTATTTATGTTTACAGCATCCTACTAGGTCCGGGCTATCTGCATATTTACAATGATAGGATAGGGACGAAAAGTTTAGAAATTATAGTAAGGGTGCCGCGCATTTGCATATAAAGATAGTGGTAAGACATTTAGGGGAAACAATCGTAATCCCCCAGCTGGGATTCAAATCCTGACCTCTCTGTCACCATCAACCCAGATTAGTTGAGACCTTAGTTTACGTACCCACTGGTGCGGATAGGTAGACAAGGCTACTGTGAATAGCAAACCCTATACCCACATCGGTGGGCACGTGGTCTAAATGTCAAGCTCTGGTTTTCCAGTGAATAGGACGTTTACAGGTTAGAATACTGGCCGGATCTACTGAGGGTAATTTTGCTCTAAATTAGTTCCTCCTTCATACAAACGTGGTAACATTATTTTCAATTCTACCTTACCTTATTCCTAGCCCATCAGGAGAGTTAATATGTATTCTTAAGACGGGGAGATTGGGGTTCAAATCTTGGTCGGTTCTATTGAGGGTGATTTTCCTTAAAAAAAAATGTCCACTCTCCTTCCACGCAAATGCGGGTAGACCTCGTCTAAAATGCTTTCTTCCTCATCCTTACCCCATTAGAGTAATTATAATATATGCGTTTAACCCGAACGGATAGTAAGACACGGTAGTAAATATATATATATATATATATTCGTTTGGGTTATTTATATATACTCGTTTGGGTTATTTATATATATATTCGTTTGGGTTATTTATATATACTCGTTTGGGTTATTTATATATATATATATACTCGTTTGGGTTATGCGTGTAATATATAAATACGCATAACCCAAACGAGTACTAAGAAACGATGAAAATACAAATATTAAAATTGACCTCACCTCCGATCTGTTGAACAGCTTTTAGTATAATACTTGTGGTATTTCCTCCAGATTAAAGAGCATGAGTTTATTAAATATTTACATACTTCATCCGGGTACGGTCGAGTTCCTCCGCGAGAGCTGGTTTAATCCCTTATTCAAAAAATCCCTTAACTCCATGGTAGAGTTCCTCCACAACAACTCAAAGAAGTGATGATAAAAATTCTAAGTGCAATAGCCTGGTACAAATCTATCTTTCAATCCTTCCTTAATATATATAATTATGGATCCTACCCAACCAAACTTAACCTAACCTTCCATTCGTTGATAAATATTTGATCCATGAGAAATGATAGGGAAACTAATTAAGAAAATAGTGTTGGAAATAATTATTATAATACAAACTTAGCTTTCAAACCTCCCATAATTTCTACATATAATTTTGGCTCCTACTCAACCTAACTTCACCTAGCCTTCCATTCGTTTATGTTCTTATTTACTTTTGTAAGCGAAGCTTCTCCTCCTGTGGACTCCCATACAACGTAGTGAGCAGATACGGGCTAATCCTCAACATCCCCATGACTCCCATAAAATAGAGGAAATAGGCTATTACACTATGACTACTTATACTCCCGTTATTCGGGTGCAATGCAGGAACTCTACCATTGTTATCGAACTACTTATCTCCGAGTAAGAACTTGACATCTCCACTTCATCCTTTAATCTTGGGTTAGAGTGTTTAAGTCATTAACACTTAGTGCTGTTACTACGTCGTGATAAAAAAAAAGTGTTTTAAAAGTTAACAGCTTAATCTAATCTGAGTTAAGAGATAGGAGGATAAGTGATAGACTAATAACTACTGGGCAAAGATTACTCAGCGCCAGCGTGTTAGACTGGCGTGTCTGACTCTGAAGAAGGAGGTCAAAGGTGGACTGAGGTATACTTTTACACGAAATGAACTTTCCATCCTCCCTCCAGACGAATACTTGTGAAAACTCTCTTATTTACTCTTGTCATCCCTTTATGAGAGTAGCCAACCGGGCCCATGGTGTAGTGGTCAGTGAACCTGGCTATGAGTCTGGGCGTCCCAGGTTGGATTCCCGGTTGGCATCTTGGGTAATTTTTCCGAAAGGGGAACTATTCAAACAGTCACAAGGGTTTTGTTAGTTAGGCTTTAGTTAGGTTAATCTGCTTCCCCTGGTTCCACACCCTCATACTTACTATCCCCATTACCTCATCTCATCGGGGCATAGAAAGAGCATCCACGTAAAGGACACGCTAATAAATATATATA
>CABFVZ010000266.1:21651-33508 GCA_902151445.1 Timema monikensis | reverse complement strand
CTGGTAACTGAACTATTGTGTTCGGACCACCACCCCTTTACAACGAGCAATTTTAACGTGAGTTGTTTAACTTAAAAGTGCCGTCATCACTGATAACTGCAACTACAGTTACTACATTTAAGTATATACCTAAATTTTAAACACATGTTTTTGCAGATCATATGGTTTGGCGTAGGGATACATAATTTGGTCTGGTAGCTTTTCAAAGCCGTCAGCTGTCAGTCAGCACCAAAGAAGCCATAGGGCTACTGTAGCACTCCTCTGTGTCCAAGGACTAAACCTGGCTCAGGGATTGCAGCAAACAGTACCCCAAACTTCAGGGGGGATGGGGCTAAAGTGATTTTTGCCCACCCAAAAATTTCCTAGGAGGAGCATAGTGTCATTTCGCATCCTCCACTACCCAAAAAAAAAAAAAAATCCACGTCTGCATTGTATTCATGTGTGGAACAATTTGTTGACAAATATGTTACAAGTTTAAAGTGTTTCTTAGTTTTTGCCTGATTCACACATAGATAGCTGTAGAGTACTTTAGCGAGTAGCCTAAAATAGAACGCTGCTATCGAGTACTATTTGCGGCATCGACTCAACAGTCGATATTCAATAGTATTAGTTTAACACCCACACAGAGTAATGTTCACATACAACATATTGGTTTTGTTTCTCACTTCACATCCCTGGATTCCATTAATCATGCCCTCCCCCAAAATTATCTGAAGTTGGCGCTACTGGCAACGAAACCCCCGTAGGGCTGAATTTCTGGTGTAACTAGCTATACCTCGTCCCTTGAGATGTACATGACTAGATATGTTTTCATGGCTTGGATTGGTTTGAAAATCATGTGTAGAAAGTTCACTTTTTTTTAAAAAAAGATTGAAGAGTGTTCAAAAATAAAACCTCATCGTTCACCATCCTCGAATGTGGTGACGTGACGTTTGCCCATTGAGTTGCCATGTAATGGAGTCTCGCAGAGTGCCTCAGATTTTTATTCCTCCCATAGAAGACATCGACAAGGTCACAGGAAATGAGTTTCTCGTCCTCGACTCTTAAGTGCAGTCTGGCACACGCCAATGAAAATGGTTTGGTCGTGTGTGAACACTTTTACATCGGGTATTTATATGTACCGCAATTAGACAGTTGTAGCCTGCACCAATGGGCATGAAGGCCGAGGCATCAAACTCATCTGGTATGGTTTCCCAGTGTCGGGGAGATAAGGGTTCGAATATCAGCCCAGTTTACTGAAGATGGGGTCTCTTAAATGGTTTGTCTAACCTCTTTCTACACAAATGCGGATACAGTTTCTCAGCTTCCTCTATATTTCACCTTCTCTATTCCTACCACAATAGTGTTAATATGCTGGTATCTCTGAAGGACAGTAAGACGTGAACCCACCTCGGTGGCGTAGTTGGCAAACGCGCTGGTTTCGTGTTGAGCTAACCTGCTGAGAATGGGGAGATCGAGGTTCGACTCTCACTCGGGTGAACAGATGACTTTTTTTTTATATTTGTTTAGTATGCCAAACAAAATATTCCTTTCAAAGGGGCTTAACATAGGGCTTTTCTTTTGGTTTTCCATTTTCAAAATACAATATTATCGAATCTGGCTTTATAAAACTAGTAGATATTTTGAAATGGGTACGTGTTTAATATTGCCGCTTTGTAATATCCATTTGTTTGGGTGTGTTCAGGGGGCCAATTTGTTGTGTTGAGTCGTTTGTTGCTGCCGCTTAACTAGAAACTTTATACGACTACTACTACTATTTTGCGTTTTCCATTCCATAACTTTGTAGAGACGCGTTGGATATGGTTTATTACTACGTTGTGCTAGGTGAACGCGAGCGTTGGCTAGGCGCACGCAAGTGAGATGAAGCTTGGGTAAGGCTAACGTTAATGTATATTTCTACCGGCGTTAGTCTTGCACTATACCAGATATCCTGTGACGGAGAGGTTGAGGTTCGGGTCTTGGACGAACGCACCGAGTTCTGTTTCCCACACGTGATATATCAATGTAGTTACCTTATTCCCTCTCCACTCCTCATCCTTACCCCTTAGTTTAAGCTGCTAATAATAATAATAATAATAATATTTAGCACCGCGTCTTACTACCCGTTCGGGTTATACGCTTTTAAGTACTAATTACGCTAATGGATTAGGAATTGGGAAGGTTGAATTAGAGGAAGTGAACCCACATTTGCGTGAAGGGAGAGTGGAAAACCATTTACGGGAAAACCACCCCCAGTTCCCCCGACCGAGTTTCGAACCTCGATCTCCCCGTCCTCAGCGGTCGAGCTCAACACGACAAGCGCGTTAGCCACCGAGGCGGGTAAGCTGCTAATAAACTCGCTGCTAAATTTACTAACGAAAAATAAAGTAACACAGGTGAATTTGAATGGAGGTAGAAGCTATGTTTACTGTACGCCGCGCTTATCTTAGCCCCTACATAGTCAGCGAGCTCGGTTTGAGCAGTAGACCTATCATTGAACCGCACCAGCTATTGTCCTGAATCAATATTCCTTCCATTTACGAAGATTCCAGATAAGCGCGCACAAGAGTGGCTGTGTTGGTGTGTCTGAATATGAACTACCTGTTTTTTTTTTCTGAAACACGATCGATGCGTTAGAAGGAAACTTGCGCAAGTCTGGTTAAAACATTAATGGCGCACCCGAACACGTTATAACACCCTTCTTTTTCTATCATCATTATTATTAATCCTTTATTATAAGCAAGTAGCGGATTAAAATTTTACCTACCCAACCGTTCTTTGCCTGGGGAGTTAAGAATTAGGTCTATTTTGGTCGGAATAATTTATCTTAATCAAGACAAGCTATATTTGAGAAAGGTTTCATTATTTTAATGGTTTTGCAAGACTATATATTTGAGGAAAAGTTGTAGTGTAGTAATAAATAATTTTAAAATGAGGGAAGATAGAAAAAAAATTGATACGCTGGTATTTGTCTCGCGTTTGAGGTGCGTAGAAGAAGGTATAGGAAATAGTTGTGGGAACAAATAGAAAGATAGACACAATATGGCTTTTCCACTGAAAAGAAGAACACTGTCACTTAACAAAAAGGTAATGATGGCTATTCAAAGAAGAAACCTAGATCTAGAGATCGTATGGTAAAAACCCATTTCTTTTTCGAGGTGCTTGAATTTCACCGCTAACTTATAAATGTGCTTCCAATCACTAATAACCCTTCTTTGTAAAAACAATTAGTTAATAACCTCGCCTGTAAAATCAATCAGTCGCAGAAGTTTATAAGCATCGAAACAATAGTTTTAATCGTTGATATTGTTCAGTATAGTGGATTTATTTTTCTAAGTTGAAGTGGGTAAGAAAATGGTAGAGGGGTAGTCTTAATGAGCCTTTCTCGCAAATAAGGTTGAGCTTGGTTACCACGTAGGTAATTTTGTTCCCGCCACAAACCAGAATAAGGAGTAGCGCAGGTTGATTTCTCCAGGGTTCGCTGTGGAAATGTATACACTTGAAACACATCGTTTGCATGTTTGATCGCAACCTTTATTGAAAGCATCTCATCTCAGTTTCTACCCCCCCCCCTCCATTCCCCCCTCCACCCTACACTACTCCTCCACCACCTTTTCCAGTTCCAACCAAAACTTGAGTATCTCGTCTTTCTAGGTTCTTCCCTTGTGTCATGTTGAATATTTTAACACACTCGTCCGTAAAGATTCTTAACAACACGAGAAGTCTATCGATATTTTTAGGACGGGTTCTGACCAACAAATAAAAACACGGTCATGTTTTTTTCTGTCCGTGTGTGTTAGCTTTCAACGCTAACAAAAAATCAAAGTCTTTTCTTGGTTGTTTGGTTTTAACATTTTTAAAAAAATATGTTCTTTCGTTAATGAGATTCTTATCTCTGCGTGTATACTAAACAAAAATATTTATTTGTACATGTCTTTAAAGTGACCGCTTCGGTCAGCGAGTAAGTATCAAATGTTAGGCAACACGACTTAAAATACAATGGTCTGTTTCGTTTTCCGGAACTACTTCTATATTTTGTTCAAGCCTATACCCCCTTTCATGCTTCACCTACAACCACCATTTGTCATGTCAATAAGAAATAGGGGAAAGGAACCTAAGAAACTTATCTCAAAATAAAGAGGAAAACTTGTTGCTATTTCTCAAATATATTTAAATGTTATGTTGTAAACTTATCAAAAAAATTACTGTATTTGTTAGATAAAGGCTAAATAAAGAGCGTTTTTTTTTAAAAAAAATCAAGTCTTCTCTCATTGTGCCAAATAGGCTTAGAAAGTTGTTGAAAATGAGCTAAATGTCACATTTTTAAACTTTTTTCTCTATTAATAAAACTCCAAATAAAAGTTTGTTAAGGAAAAAGAGTTTTGTTGGAATCTTTTGACTTTACTATGGCGTGAACCATATTTTTAAATAACGCATCGCATACCGGTAGTTAAATATTGCGTTAGAGCTAAACGTCTGCGTGGTAATTTCTTGCTCACTGAAGCTAGATATTTATATCCATATATTACATTTTTTTCAACTTCAAAGTTCTCTTCATGATTTAAATATTTTATTGAACTATACAGAGTGTTTTTATTTTCTTCGAATTAATAGAACCAAACAGTCAAAATAGTACCCAGTATAAAATGAATTTCATGTCCCTAAATTATACTTGACACGAGTACGTTTGGGCCTAGCTAAGAATTAGTTTTATTAAACTGCAAGCGGTCACGCTACCGACTAGGGCATGACTATAATGCTAAGGCATAGTCTAATATAAACATCGAGAATTCTAGATAAATGTATAAACGCTAAACTATTTACAAACCTTTTTAATGCCACCACAGTTTACATGAGTGGGCACACAGACTAAGGTGTCAATCTTGTATAGTTTAGTTTAATAGTGATAGAAAGGATGAGTTTGAATCCCAGCCGGGTGTACTGAGATGTTTTCTTCCTAGGTGATTTTCCACTCTCCCTCCACACACACTTCTTCTAACTTTTATCGCTCTTACTCCAACCCATTAGTGTAAAGATGTGACGAGCTTAGTCTGATTTTCATAAAAAGTGTTTTTTTTATAAAATACACAAATATATTTTTTAGGCCAAAGTTAATAGCATTCTATTATTAGTGTTATTTTATAGTTATTAATATTATTTATCAAACGTGACAGCTGCCAATTATATGACTTTACGTATTAATACGTGAAAGTAGATCTAGTAACCTTTCTAGCCTCCAGGTAAAGCACTTCCTACGAAAGTTGGACAATATTTAGAAGTGATGCTCGTATAACTCCACTATAACTCACTCAGAAATATTCATACATAAAATTCCTTGCTACTGTTAACATACTTATCCCATCTTTGGACGCGTCCTGTGGTCGGCCTTTCCCGAGAACTCCACAAGTCATTACGTTACGTTGGTTGTTTTTTTTATTCCTCGAGATACATAAAAGTTTCACGTCTACGAACCAAGTCACATAAAAAGTTAGGGGTCCTGGCCATCAATTTTAAATGTACTTCACGCCGCTTTACCCTTTACGTTTTCCAAATAACCAATAAAATAAAAGAAGATATAACGCTCTTTATTCTCCAATTCTCTCCCTTGGAAATTTGAGTTATCTGTACGTGGCTCTACGAACAAACGAACAAAAAAAAAACCGGTCGCTGTGAGGCTTCCGTCGAGGGGTGAGGCCGGCGACGCTCGAAGGATAAAATAATTATTACTGACCGCAGCTTTAAACGAATCAATATTGGACCGGTTATCACGGGAGTGTAACACGGGTTTAAAACCAGTCAACTACCTACCCCAGGGACTGTTTTGGGGAAGAATAAGTGGGAATGGAAGGAAGCACAAACTAAGCTCAGTATTTTGTGATTTACAAAAACAAAAGGACGTTTTATTGTCGAAGTAAACAAAACATTGTTCCAGTTAATAAGTCTAGTTTAATTTGATATACATAATGATCAACATATCTTGAATGATTGCCATAGGCATGTAAAAAATCCTGTTTAGATTCCGCGATACCCATGACATGACGGTGCGAGTGTTATAGAGGTCGAAAGAAAAAGATCAATATGTTTGCAATTTTTACAGGAAAACTTTATTTGGTCAACATAAATAAAATATTGCTCTAATAGAAACGTAAAGATTAATTTTCTTCACATGGCGATGTCAACAATAATTGTTGAATATCTGTCATGAGCATAGCGACCTTAGATGATAAACCTTTTTAAATAAAGAGAAAAAATTGACATTAAATTTCAGGACACCTTTGATGGATACTTAAGAACGGCAGGGGTAATCATGTGAAGAAAATTAAATGTTTCTACTGGGGAAATATTTGATTATTTTTTTTAATAAAAAATATTTTGAAATAAAACTGCAAAACCCACAGGCCTTTTCTCGCGTCATCTACATCTCTACCTAGTTAACTGATTAGATTCATATGTATATAGAACTAAACTAAATGCATCTACTGGAGAAATAGTTGATATATTTTAGCCAAAATAGCATTTTGTTATAAAAACTACAAAAATACTGACCTTAACTCTGGTACTCTACCATCCCACCTTATGACGTAACTCTCGCAAAAATATTAATTGATTTAGGTCCTTTAAGAGGTGTTGAAGGTTGAACTTATCGTGAATGAATCTGGCCTGTACCTTCAAGGCATTAAACAATTTGAGCATTAAAAAAACGGTTCCTGCCGGGATTTCAACCAGAATCTTTATAAAATGTGACTAGCCATCAACTAAAGCTTGACGTCCTCAAATACGGTTAAGGCCATTTAGAACAATATCATGCTTACCATTAGTAAATTAATGTATGCAACTTAAGAAAACGGGAAGAGGAAGGTTTATATATATTTACAAATAAAGCTGCAACAGCATTCGTCTGGAATAAATATGGGAATCACCATCATGTAAAAAATACGTCGATTAGATGTAACTGTTGATTAAACTTTAAGCTCGTCTATTTTGGCTTGTAGGTGACAGGTAATCCGGGTTTAAATCCCTGTTGGGTGTACTGAGAGTTTTTTTTTATCCTAAATCGTTTCACTCTTTTTTAAAGTAAGCACGGATACGTTTCCTCTAAACTACCTTCCTCATTATTAATTCATTAGTGTAATTAATTTTTCGGATAGTCTGTACGGGTGTCAAATTTTAAAAAAAATTCAAGTGCAACTGGTTGGAATATATCCTCAACCTCCAGGGACAAAATAGGTTGCTACATAATAGCCTAAGAAGATTATGAACAAAAATATGTTTAGAATTTTTACTTTTAGAAGAATCCGATTTTTATTAGCTGTTGATACCTTGGAGAGAAAGTAATGTGATCGGTAAATAAAGTCGAACTCGAGAATTTGACAATTGCCGGCGTTTCATGACCTCTTGAAACAAAAAAAAAAGTTGTTTTAGCAATGCTGTATGTCTGTGTGTCTGTCTGTAACTCGGGATAGAGCCAAAACTATTTTACCAAGGGCTTTTTGGAATTAGATATATAACCCTGAATTAAGGGTAGTTAATTAAGGGCAAAAAGAGAAATACATCAATTTTATCAAAATTCACTTTAACGTTTTTTATTAAACTTTTTATATCTAGATATTATTTATAATTATAAACAAGACGGAAACACTCATTTCATATGAAAATTACTTTAAGATTTTGTTTTAATCTTCAGAATTTTTCCACAACTGTATGAGATACGAAATATTTTATCATTGTAAAGTTGTAGTACTATTCAAAATAAAATAAAATTATTTGAAACATATTTTTATAAAACTAAGTTTCTAAGCTAAAAGCAAATGAATTTACTTTTTAATTCAGATCTTTGAAAATGAATTTGATTCTTATGTTCGTTGGTGAACAAAAAATATGTTTCTCTTTTCTCCATTTTTCTGTTCCTAATGCCATAGAGTGAGTAAGTAACAGTTTATATTATTCCATTTATGACCTTTGTTGGCCCCTTGGTGTAGTGGTCAGTGCACCTGGCTACGATCCTAGGAGTACCGGGTTTGATTCTCGACTGTTACCTAAGGTATTTTTCCCGAGATATGAATGGCCCCAACGGTCACTAGGGTTTGGTTAACTAGGATTAAGTTAGGTTAAGAATCACACTGGCTCCACAACTTTATAATAACTATCATCACATCATCTCATATCGGGCACGTGTAGACAACAACCTCCTATGTGTACCCTGGATAACGTTCTGTGCTACCAGAGCGGCTAATAGTCTACGCTTAAGGACTCTGACACAAACTCCGTATCCGTAGGCCCGTGGTCCGTAGTCTGTGGTCCGTAAGAAATTGATACCACAGTATCACATTGCAATGGCCACATAATCCTGATCCGTAAGTTCATACTCCGTAGAAATTGATCAACTTTAACTTTCTAAGGACTAGTTAATACGGACTACCAATCACAGCTGAGTAAATATGTGCATGCGTATCGGGATCCATCTTAAACAACAAAATAAATTATTTATAATTAGATTTTATTTTGTGACTGGTTATATTCTTGTTAAAGATAAAAACCCATATATACATAAAGGAATCACGAAAATGATATTAAAAGTGCTTGCTTTGTTTACATTCAGAATACTATTACAGTATCTACATTTGTTTTGCATTTTCAGGCTAATTAATGTTAAGTTTGATAGCTAAAATCATGTTATAAATAATTATATTAATTTTGATTGTACTAAATTTTAAGTATATTCTGAAAGTTTTCTCAACAATTTTTTTCATTTATTGATCAGCTGACTGATTGGCGCTCGCTCATTACTGTAGATGATATTCTTTTAAAGGTTTTGATTGGACGAAGTCTCTGAATATCTCATTGGTTGTAACGGTCACGCGATTACGGATATGGACTGTGTAGTCGTGGATAGTATTTCTTGGGGACCAGGACCATGGAGTACGGACTACGGACTTAGGGATATGGAATATGTGCCGGGGCCTCGAGGCGACAGAACTTTGATTGCATGGCTTTCCCGGTCATATATGTCAAAGGATTTTTTTTTTCTTATAAGTGGGAAGTTGTAGGCCCATTAAAATAAAAGACTTGTATTTGAAATGTATTTTTTTATAAAACAAATAATTTCCGAGCTATAAGCAAATATATTTTAAGATGAAAGTCTGGGAAATGGGGACTTAATTGTTATACTCTTTGGTAAACAGATATGTTACTTTTCCTCAATAGGTTTTTGTAAAAGTGTACATTATTTTATTTATGCTCTTTGGTTGAATATGGTGTTCTTTTTAACATTATGTTTTGGCAACTACGTATGTTATTTCGTTTTACATTTCTTATATGAGTTTTATGTAAATTCCTCTATTTTTTAAATAAAGTAACGATAAAGTCTGTGAGGTGCACCGTACCTTTTATGGCCTCATAGTTTTTATGTAGGCTATTACTTTTTAAAATAATGTTACTGTCATATTTGACTAGTAAAACTTTTAAAACACAAGCATTTACACATTTAATTTTCGTGAAAAATATGTTTGGGTTATAAAGTAGTGTGATTTTAGGATGAAAATCTCAACCAAGCTAATGAACGTTAATTTACCCCCATGGCGAGTGAGAACAAACCAAGTTTTATAGTGTTCTCCTTGTCCAACGTCACGCTATCCACAAGGGATGTAAATATTTAACTACCCTATTTGAATATGGATGATAAAGGTAGAATTTAGAGAAAATATTCCCACATCTTAGTTATCTCATAGGGCTAGGGATGATTAAGGTAGAATTTTAAAAAATGTACCCACATTTGCATATAAGTAAAGTGAAAAGCCCTTTATATTTCACCACCCTTTGTACAATATGTCGAGATTAGAGCCCTGTCTTTCAACTTCACCGGCAAACCATACTATATGACCTGGACTTTATTCTGCATATCTACCGAGGCGGGCTTTATATTAATGAAGAATACAGTTTGTGTAATTTTTTAAAGGGGATTTTTCCACTTCGTCGTTAGTTAATTCGTACTGTGATGAAATCCGTGCAAAAATTTCAAAACCATTCTATGAATTCTCACGAAGATTTTAAAATCATGTGCGAGTTATTTGAAAAAATGAAGTCCCTGTGCTTACAGTTACAGTCCTATCTTCACAGGAAGGGTCTTATCTGACAGATAGAAAATTTAATAAATCTACTGTCACGTATTCATAAGTTAGGTCATTTTATATGCAGCTGTCACTATTGATAGTATTATCAATACTATTAAAAATAGCAATAATAATATAGTAATGTTATCAACTTTGATTGCAAAAAGATTTATATTTTCTTAAAGGTTCTTCTAATGGAAATTGGACTATACTTTGCGACTCAGTATCCTTGCTTTATTTTTGTTGAAACGTTCCTTTAAATAATATATTCCACGTTTTCTTTCATACAATTTCCATTATTTTGTTTCCATCATATGACCGTTTACATTCTGAATGTTACCGTGTCATTCCTCTATTATGATAGATGGCACTCGCTACCCCTTAAAATAAATATCCTTCTTTACCGCAAGCTTTAGAAAATATTTTGACCTGAAACATTGCATTTATTATCATAACCTCACATTATTCACCATCAAAATATAACTCAGAACCGCGTGAGAATGAAAGTAGATTTTCGTTGGGCTTTTTTGTTGATGAATAATATATTTACTTTTGAAACCTTGGGATTGCATTACAAGTCATGGTTCGAGGGAGATAGGAAAAGTGAATAATGTTGCTGCCCATAACAGTGGGTTTAGTAAATTGAACTCTTATAATCGGATATTATAATATTGACACTTCTAGAATATATAAAATAAATGTAGAAATCCAACATAAAAAAATATGAATACAATTTATTTTATAGCTACCAAAATCTACATAAATTCTGGCTTATGAAAACATTAAAGTAAATCTGGTGACCTTCAGAATTGTCAGATGAGTGACAATACACTCGTTCTTCTGGGTCGCATTAGGCATACCTATTTCTGTAGTTATCTTATTATTATTTTATTTTTAAGCTGGGAGTTTAGGAAACGCGAGAAAAGGGCAGTGTTTTCTGGCAGTTTTTATAGCAAAACAGATTTTGGCCAAAATAAATCCAATATGTATCCAGTTCAACTTAAGAGTTTAATTTTCTTCACATGGTGACATCAAAAGTTCTTGAATGTCTGAAAAGGGTGTCCTATTTAATGACAACTTTTTATCTTCATTTAAAAAGTGTCTCATAAAATAATAATGTACTCGTGACATATATTCAAGAACTATTGACATCACCACGTGAAGAAAATTAAACTCTATCTTTCTATTGAAGCAATATTTGATTTATTTTAGCCAAAAAATGGTTTAAAAAACTGCAAAAAACACTTACTTTTTCTCGTGTTCCCTACACTCCCACCTTAAATTGAGACTCAATGAACAGAGGAGGAGAAATACTACCTGTTTTGACAGCTGGCTTGCCGTTACTAACCGTTTCCAAAACATTATCTAAGTAATGCCAGCTGAGATGTTGTGCTATTTTAAACTTTGAGTTTAATTTGTGAGTGAAAAGATAGTATTGTTACTACTATGATTGGGTCGCTTCAACTAAAATATCACGATGGAAAAGTTAACAGTCCAAATTAGAGATACGTGTTTTTATAACATGTAGTACTGTAGAAAACATAATACCATATCTACTTAATGGAGAGGGTGAGGGGTGTTTCTGTACTTGGAATCTCAACTGGAATGAGATACTATTATTATTATTATTATTATTATTGAAGTTATACTTCTTTAGGCGCGTTATGAAAAAATGATGAGAGTGAAATTTTAAGATGCGCGCGCATCACTGTAACACAAAAGTAACAGGTTGAAGCTAAACCCCTCATTAAGTCTCGAAAAAAAAAAAG
>CABFVZ010000266.1:0-20246 GCA_902151445.1 Timema monikensis | reverse complement strand
TTTTTTTTTTTTTTTTTTTTGAGCACCACGATTTACTACTCGTTCGAGTTTTACTCTCCCGCAATCTACCAGAAAGAGGCATAGTAGAACTCTTCTTTCAATTTGTCAAAATGGAAGTGTGTGTCGTCACTGAAGCAATTATGATAGTGTCCCCAATACTTTCAAACGAATTGCGGGAAACTGTAGGTAAAAATGGGAGAAAGGATAGAATTTGAAGCAATTATGATAGTGTCCCCAATACTTTCAAACGAATTGCGGGAAACTGTAGGTAAAAATGGGAGAAAGGATAGAATTTGAGTGGGGGACTAAATCGGGGGAAATAGTGTCTCAAGAGACTTATTTCACATAAACTGACAAGTCGTTTCTTTAGACCAACGTCGAGTTATTTTTAAATGATAATAAAATCACAAAAAAGTGAAGTAAAACTTAATAATAATAATAATAATATTTAGCACCGCGTCTTACTACCCGTTCGGGTTATACGCTTTAAATACTAATTAGGCTAATAGATTAGGATTTGGGAAGGTTGAATTAGAGGAAGTGAACCCGCATTTTCGTGGAGGGAGAGTGGAAAACCATTTAGGAGAAACCCCTCCCAGTTCATCCGACCGAGATTCGAGCCTCGATCTCCCCGTCCTCAGCAGTCGAGCTCAATACAACAAGCGCGTTAGCCAACTACGCCACCGAGGCGGGTAAGAAAAACATAAAAAAAATACAACATATATATATATATATATATGCTGCGTAATAAATGCTGTGGACGTGGAACGACTTACTCGAAGCACGAAATATGTCAACACTGACAAATCCTGGTTTTACGCATGCTCCACTTCTACTTGTATGCGCACCAAAGAGAACGGTTTCCCGCATCTTATAAACCAAGCAAGTCTCAAATCAAATGGCACACCATATAGTTCAATTTGTCTATCTTTGTCCTTCGTGCAACAGTCTGAATACTTCACATGTCTGTGCAGCCAGATGTTGGTGAGATAATCCTCAACAGGACTTACTAACACGCTAACAGTGCCGAGTTACACAGATTCAAGATAACACGAGGATTAAAATTAGTTGCCTAGCTGCTGCTCAAGATATTATCTGCCTTTTCATCAAGTTTCCACAGCAGATGAGGACGTTATGCGCACGACTAATAAAATCCCAGTTTTATTTGGAGCTCAGTGCATATTAAACTAGCTACGTTAATTTACGTGGTTCTCAATGTCATCATCAAGTCTAAGTCAAGTCTTTAAAAAAAAGTCTTGAGCTGTAGATTTGTACAAATATCACAAATTTTTTAAGCCGTAAAGCTGTGATTTTAATAAGAAAGAAAGTGGAATTTTGCTTGGATACTACCAGGCGGGTAGTAAGACGTGGTGCTAAGTAGTATTGGTTAAAACGTACTAAGACTACTTAAAAATGACTTCTAAATAAGACACACTGCCAATCCTTGGACTAGTTTATTATCCCCTGGATTCGAACCAGTGTCCTAGCAGCTTGGACGCATCAGCCTAGGAAGGAATGGGTCGGGGTAGTATGGAACCCATATAAATTGTTGAACCCCCTCTTAGAAATTATAAACTCAAAGTGAGGGTTCAAAATATACTAATGAAAACTTACATAAGGCTCTTAGTATATTATTCAATATTCAAATACAAAATACTTTGATTAGATATAATTATAGTAGGTTATGTATCTAAGATACCATAATTTATAAGACCTTATTTTTTATAGTATTCAATGATCAAGTTTGATTTTGTACATTTACCAGATTAGTATGCAACCCACCCTTCCATACGCATACATGTATACACCCTCTCTATCCCCTCACTAATATATCGACTATATTTTATCAATTAGTAGTCGAGGACGTGATAGTAACCGGAAACTCTAATAGAATAAAAAATGTATCTGTTAATTGTAGCCGGGTTCCTAATAATGGCTGGACTCACTTAATTGTAGCCAAGAATTGTTCATGAGCCTCACACCATAGAGATATGTATACTATGTTGTCCCTTTCTCTATGCTCACACTAAGCAATGTTCCTAGTGCCCCCTTTCCTGTTATTCGTCTCTCCTGGCTTCAAATCCGGGCTGAGCTTTCTTAGTTATTCCCGCACTTTACTTCGAGGAGGCGCCATATTACTCAACTAGAAGTGTGAAACCCACTCATCACTCATCGTCTAGTTTTTCTACCGTCTTTGAGAATAAAAATAAAATATATTTTCTTTTATTTTACATTTTTATTTGTTTCTATTTTAGTTTATCTAAATTTATTTTTTGTGTATCTGTAGTTTAAAAGTATCCGGAGGCCTGTGATTGTAACTGGGGTAAAAAAGTAAAGCTGTTAATCGTAGCCGGGGCTACTATTGGGTCAAATACGGCATATAAAACTATATTGATATAACATGTCGTCCACTTTATATTGAACGCGCTTTAGAATGATTATCATTCTACTCACTTGGTTGGACGAGAGGATATGCCTGTGAATCTCAACATCGGCACTTTGAATCAATTCGTCGTGACTCTTAGTTTACATTCAACCGATTCTTATTGTAATGTGGTTCTTTTGTTCTAGTAGGAAAGTCCCGAGCGGTAAATTGAGTTTATTCGATTCTAGATTCAAATTCTAGCTCAATGACTCACAAACCTCCTGCCCCTCCCTTGTTTGTCTACACCCAGGCGAATTTATAAGTTTGTCAAGTTTCCAGGGGTCGTCGTCAGAGACTCTTGGAAGGATGGCATGAGAAGAAGAGTTTCTCACCCTTCATCCTATTAAATGGGATGTCACTTTGGATAGTGCTTCTGCGTCCTTTTCATTAAACTTGTGAAAGCTTAGAGTCTTTTTGTTTTTAAATAGGCGCTGTCAAGATTAATGTTGAATAAAAAGTCTTAATCTAATGAACAACTTGTTCAGGCACAAATATTTCAAATTAAAAACTGTGTTATACGTTGTGATTTGTGAGACCATGAAATGTCAGTTCTATAAGACCACATTAATTATGTAAAATAAATTACTACGCCGCTATTTTAATGGATTAATATTTGATTAAAAATAAAATAGTTATACGAATAAATAATTAAGAAAGTCGACTATTGGTCTAAGTAAAACCGTTTGGTAATTTCCAACTATTATTATTATTATTAGCACCGCGTCTTACTACCCATTCGGGTTATACGCACTTACGCTAATGTGTAATGGTAGGGTGATTGTGAGATGAAATGAAGGACCTACAGTTTAACGTGGAATCCGAACCACGGTGGAGGCCTGGCATTCCCCACATTCACAAGATGTCTTGTCAGAGGTGAAGGAAGGGTTTGGTAATCAGATAAATCTTTGCCGGGACCGAGGATTGAACCCCGGCCGCCAGCATAGAAGTCTGACACCTTACCCCTAGACCACCAGGTCACCGACTTCCAACTATCATCATTTGATGATTTCAAATATTTTATTTATTAATTTTTTGCGCGCTGTATTGTGAATTTGGTGATCAGTATGGACTATCTCCATTAAATTACATTAATAAGTAAGATATATGATAGAGACAAAGTACCCCAAATTTGGTGTAAGGAGAAAGTGTTTAGAAAAAACTACACTCGATCCGCACGTATTAAAGAATTCTAACCCCAACCTCCCCAACATAAGCGAATCAAACTAGACAAGCTTGACGTTTAGTCCGTGTGTCCAGCGATATGGGTAATTGTTGATGTAAATCATCAGATTTATGGATGTCTTATCTCTGTTTAAAGTTTTGACTTCTTACTAATTTGGTCAAAAACTTATCACTCTAAAATATTGTTGAGTAATTAATTTGACGTAGAATATGTTATTTATTCGAATATATTTCAAAAATCGATATTTTAACACGGGAATAAAGCTCGGGGACCGTCTGCTTGGAGTTACTTATGAGCTAACCAGATTTCTTCCTGTGTTTATTTGTAAACTAGTCCCCCTTCCCCGTAAAAAAATATTGTAAAGAATCCTGTAAAACAAAGCTTCAAATCATCCATCATGTCAATATAAAAACAAATTTTTTACTTATTTTTTTGAAAATACAGTCCTACAATCACTTTATAGCCCCTCCCTCTTTTTATCCTCCCTCCTATTTTCAATTCATTCCTCTTTCCTCACCCCTACCCCCCTACCCCCTTCACCAAACCCACTTTCCCTTCAACAACTTTTTTTTTTCCAACGACTATATAATATACTATCGATATTTTTATGAGGAATAAATTAAATTTTCAAAATAAAATATAGCCTTAAGTTACTCGCTGTTAATGTAGCTTTATATTGGTGAAAGAATTTTTAAAATCGGTTTAGTAGTTTTTGAGTTTATCCATTACAAAAATAATCTTTCCTCTTTATAATATTATTATTATTAGTATATTAGTATATAGATTCCATATTGATATTAATGCAGATCCGGTAAAGTTAAAATTAAAAAGAGTGTGTACGGACATTTACCCAAACAATGATTAATGAGAGAAATGTTTTAATCTTGACACTAATTGGAAGCAAACCTAAAATGTTGGGCCGTGAAAATTTCAAAATTTTAACTAACCTAAGTGCGTGTAGGCCGAACGGGTAGTAAGATGTGGTTATAAAATAAAAACTAACTCAAGGTGAGATGGAAGGGGACGCAAGAAAAGGTCAGTGTTTCTGCAGGGGTTTTTTTTATGGCAAAATAATTTTGGCCAAAATAAAAAAGATATTCTGCAGTACAAACATAAAGTTTAATTTTCTTCACATGTTGATATCAAAATCTCTTGAATATATTATGTCATGAGCATAGCAGTATTATACAGTATGACAAACTTTTTAAATGAAGTTATTAATGAAATTTTGAGGTCACCATGTGAAGAAAAGTAAATTCTATGTTTGTAATGGAGCAATATTTTATTTATTTTGACCAAAAAGAGTTTTGCCATAGAAACCGCCAAAACACTGGGTTTTTTCTCGCGTCCATTCCACCCCACTTAAAGAGCCCATCCATGGACAAGACTGATGAGGTTTTGAGCTTAAGACAATCACCAGCCTCCTTCGAGAGAGACTGGTTAGAATTCCAGTGGTGTCGAAGCGCTAGTTAGTCTTCCCGGCGTGACGGAGGGAAGACGATAATAGAAACAAGATAAGAGAACCAAAAATGACTATAAGAAGAAAGTTGAAAGTATTAGGTTATGGACAGTTACTAAAATAATACTATTAAATTTATTTCACTGTTTTTTCTTTTACATCCATTCCCGTTTCAAGCTTGTCAGTTTTTTATTCAAGCCATATATTTTCCACTAGCTGTAGGCGAGGCCTGTCGTAGCTTAATATGTCTTCTATACTAATATTATAAAGAGGAAAGATTTGACTTTTTGTTTTTTTGTTTGTAATGGATAAACTCAAAAACTACTGGACCTATTTTAAAAATACTTTCACCAATATAAAACTACATTATCAGCGAGTAGCATAGGCTATATTTTATTTTGAATATTTAATTTATTTCTCATAAAAATATCGATAATATATTTTATAGTCGTTGGAAAAAAAAGTTGTTGAAGCGAAAGTGGGGTTTGTGAAGGGGGCGGGGGGTTAGGGGTGAGGAAAGAGGAATGAGATGAAAATAGGAGGGAGGGTAAAAAGAGGGAGGGGGCAATACAGTGATGGTAGGACTGTATTTAAATAAGTAAAAAGTTTTGTTTTTATATTGACCTGATGGATGATTTGAAGCTTTGTTTTACAGGATTCTTTACAATATTTTTTTACGGGGAAGGGGGCTAGTATAACATAACTTAAGACCAGGTCAGGCACAACATCCAGTGTGAAAGGGTAAACCCACATTTAACCAATAATAGGCCTACATTTTTCGGTCATCCTGGGAATTGAACCCGAGACCCTTAGCTCAGTAGACAGACATGTTAACAACTGAAATAAGGTGTGAGATATTTCAATAATTATACTGAGCTAATAAAAATTAATAATTATTCCTATCTTAAAAAAATAGAATTACATAAACTATGATATACTTAAAATAATTTGTATTTTCTAAGTTCTAACGTTAGAACTACATATAAATATTTTCATATATATTGACCAAAAGAGAGCGAGTTATTTGGTTTAGTATAGTTTTGCTAAACTTTTATTTTCCAACTCGTCTTAATACCAATTCAGACTATAAGTTTAATAGTGCTAATTGGATAGAGATGAGGAAGGTATAATTTACAGGAAATTGTACCCGTAATTGTGTAGACTTTGTAGAGAGGATAAAGGAGAAATCATATAGGAAAAAAACACTCTCAGTACATCCGGCAGGACTTAAACCCCAACCCCACCACCACCGGCAGCCCAGACTAGATGACCCTGACATTTAGTTCACGTGTCCGTACATAAATGTGGGTTTGTCAAACTTTATAGTAAAATTTGTAAACAAAATAAATTTTTACAATTCACAGAGTTGTGAGTACATTTAGAGAGACTTAACAAAGTTGACAATTACCTAATCCTACTTGGTATTGCAAACAGATATTTCTGCGAACATGAGAAAAGCTCTGTACCATTTACATTTTTTTTGTCCTAAATTAATTTATTTTATAAACAATTTGTGATCAAACTTTGTGTCCTTAAATTACACGTGGCTTATCTTAGTAGTATTAATATCAATAAATTGAAATAGCTATAATGACCTTAATATTTTTACCATTGATATTGTTATTATTTGTTTGCGTCTGTTTATTGCAAATTATCTTTATAATAGTTGTATAGATGATAACATTAATTTGATGACCTACATGATAAAATAAGTAAGTCCGGTGGTCTCATGTCCATTGTGGTATGTAAAAGATCCCCGGAAAGTGTGTGAAAATACCTTTCTAGGCAAAATTGGTAAGCTCTTTCACGCTCACTCTTAGAGTGCACTTTATTTCCCCAGGAAATAGTCTGTGGTTAGGCAGGAAGGATATCCGTCAGTAAAACGGGTATGCCAAAACAAATAATATAAATTTGTGTGACCTGCAGAAGATTAAAAACATCGACCTCACATGCGCGGGATAAGATCCAGGAAAAGAATACTTTGGTCAGAATATAGTTTCCCTTATAAATATAATTTGGGGGGGATAGAGAAAGAGGGATCAGTATGGAATATTTTGCATTATTTCAAAAAGTGTTTAGCAAACGTACCTCATCTGTTTTCGTTCAACGCAAATACAGTACAAAAGATACTAACCTTGTCTCCAACCAGAGTATCTCAATGCCTCATATCCATTAATTCTTTTAAATTGCCATTAGAAGTGTTACACAAGGGTTGTTAACGACTTCCTCTAAGGACTATGTTTTAGGATAGTATCACCACACTCACCGGTGGTCACGGCGTCAAGTTTTCAGTAGCCCTAATAACAGGAGACAGAGAGGTAGGGTTTCTAATCTTGTCTGGGTGTACGAGTGATTTTCCTCATGTCATGTGTTATTACGACTTTCTCAAACTCTCTTCATGATAATGCGGGTGCACTTTATCAAGATGATCTTTTTCATCGCTACCCTTAAGACGTTAATAACCAATGTGTCATTTTTGTTTAGAAAATTAAAGAAGAAAAACATCAGTTTTAACGGATATAAATGCCTGCTTCGGTGGTCGCATTGTATAAGGCGTCACTCTCATGTAAGACTAGATTGCCGATGACAGTGATATCTAGGTTCGAATCCCAGTCGGGTCTACTGAAGGTGTTTTTTCTATAATAATTTTCCCCACTCCACTATGCAAATGTGGGTACACTTCATAGAAATTCAACCTCCTTTATCCCCAACTCAGTGTAATTAGTACATATGCGTATAACCTGAAGAGGTAGTAAGAGGTGGTGCTAAAAATAAAAATAAAAATAAAAATAATGGGAAAAAACCATAACAAAAACACACTCAATGTACGTTACCTGGATTTCAACCCCAAACTCAACATCAGATGTGATCAAACCTCACATTCCAGATTTTGAACCTCGTCACAGGCTTGAGTTGACACTTTAGAGATATTATCACTAAGCAAACAAAATAGATTTAAAATTTAATTTAATAAACAATAAATCAGTTTTTTTAAATAGTTAAGGATAGTTACAAAGCTATTATTTTCCGTATGTCTGTTCAAATCAAAAAATTGTTAATTCAAAATTGAATACAAATCTTTGCTCACTACCTCGAATATAATCGGAATAAAATATTTGTAAGTTAAAATATTTTTAAACTAATATTTTAAAGTAAAAATGTTTCGAACCGAATGTTTAAAAAAATGTTGTCAAATCCAAATCAAATATTAGGTTAAAATATTTATTTCTAATTAGGACCAATATTCAAAATTTGATCACTAAATCGTGTATAGATAAGGAATTTGTTGTAAATATTATGTATACTCGATATTTTCTACCCTATAATCATATCAAATAATGTATATTTGTTAATTTTATTTTTTTTATTCAAAAATTTTACGTTTAGATTCAAATTTCGAATTAAATTCTATAGAATCAAATTGTGATTAATTTTTTATTCAAAATTTCGAATCGAATACAAATCCCAACCAAATTCTAAATTTCGGAATTTTGAACATAGTTTTTTTCCCCCAGTAGATCGTCCAACCTAATTAAACCAAAGTTGTTCATATATTTAAGGCTCGATAGAAATGTTGCTGTAAAAAAGTGTGCGTTAAGAGAGAAAAGAACGAAAGCCAACTTTACCACCGGCGTAGAAATAAACTTTTAAGAAGATTAAAGATTTAATTCTCTGTAGCCTCATGGTTTTCATTTCTTCTTGCGACGATTAGTTTATCTTCACTTTTAATTTTAATAGGGTGGGGGATTGAAAGGGGAGGGGACTTTTTAGTTGTTTTATGCCAGGGTCTCTAAGGCACGTATTATTAAACTGTGTGTCACGACCCTTCCAGCATCTGGGGTCGCTAAAAATATTCTGGGGAGATAGGGGTTCGTAGAAAATATTTACAAACGTGAGTTAACTAAACATTTAGTGTAGAACAATTTAAATCATAATACACTACAACCTTTCGTTCTATATTTGTTTTGTTTATCACAGAAATAAACGTCATTCAGAATGATTTTTCAAACAAAATTTTAATATAATTAAGGTCATACGGTCATCAACATTTATATAACAATTTCAACAAGTGTATAGTAGTAATAATAATAATATAAATAGTGATTAAATGATTTCAAATCATTTCAGTTCACGAGCTATAAGTGGTCAAATTTGGTATTTCATGATTTTGCGTACCAGTTAAGGTAAAGTAATTAATGTATGGGGATGTGATTTAGTTTAGTTAGGCATTCATATGAGGTGTACAGAATTAAATATTTCTAATATCAATATATATATATATTTCAATTAAATGTTAATAATATGTTATAATATTAATAACTATACAGTAATATTAATATGTATAGTATAAACATTAATATTATTCATACATATTAAATATATATTAATATTCTTAATATAATTACTACTAATATCATAAATATTTCACTGTGTACACTTCATATGAATGTCTAGTTATACTAAATTTCAGCCCCATACATTAATTAATTACTTTACCTTAACAATGGTACACTAAAAGAATGAAATAGAAAATTTGACTCATTATAATTCGTGAACTGTAATGAGTTGAAATAAATGAATCACTATTTATAGCTTGTAACTATACACTTGTTAAAATTATGCAGTAAAATTTTGATGTTTGAATGACCATGTTTCCATTGGCTATCTTTATATTATAAAGTTTGTGTCTAATTAATAAGATTACAAATTAATATAGATGCATGTATGAAATGTTTTGCAATAAAATGTTAATTATTTCTAATTTTTCGTATTATCTAAAACTGCTCAAAAACTGACACTAGTGTGTAAAAAAATTGTAAGACAATTTAACCATTACTGCCCGGGGTCGATAATTATTTTGTCGTGTGAAAAAGGATCAAGAATAAAAAAAGCTAAGGAATCTTTGCACTAAAGGTTATATTTATATTATCCATTTAAAAGTAGAGAGGAAATAACTATTATTTGAAAAAGTATCTGTTCCTCTTTGGTGGCAGGTGAGTTATAAATGCAAATAATGTTGAACCTTTACGTCACAATGTCGGGTGTTTTTTCTGCATTCTTCATCGGAAGAAAAAGGAATTCATGTTACGTAAAGGTATTTTAAAGACACAAAAATAAAGAAAAATTTAAAGCTACAAATATGTTTTTATTGGTAAGCTTACGATCATCACATGGGCTACTAAAAACTTAATCTAAAAGACAAGTATAAAAATAGTAGTTTATAGTAAATGTACCAGTATCAACGCGAAGAAAGAATGGAAAATCCACATTGAAAATAGCAGGTAGAATTCCAATAGACCTGGCCGATGTCCGAATCCAAGCAAATAAATGCGATGCAAATCTAGCACCTTTACTAGATAACCAAGCTCTTAATTTATTTTAACATTCAATCAATGTTTTATGCATAAGAGGTGGGAGATTAGGGTTCAAATCCCGACTGAGGGTGAAATTACATAACGGTTTCCCAATCTCCTTCCAGGCAAATACACGTATAATACCTCAAAAATGTTTCCTTACTCACCCCTACTCCATTAGAGTAATTATCAAATATGCGTACGAAATGAACAGGTAGTAAGATGCAAATATAAAAATTGCATGTAGGCCTATCTTTTTTTACCTCTTTAATATATTCGACACTTAATAATTGTATGGAACCTATCCTATTTTACAAAAAAAAAATGTTGATATGTATAATTATTTCTAAAATAAATTAATTATAATTATAAACGTGAGTAGCACGGACCGATTAGCACGTGGACAAAAACAGTATCATATTGGAGGAGGTAAACTGTGCTGTTCTTTGTTATATGGTCCCACCACTCCCTCTCCACGCAAATTCGGATCTATTTCCATTAAGTTATACCTTCCTTATCCCTGTTCTATCATAAATGTGGATCATAAGATAGTCCGTACGGATAGTAAGATGGGAAATATGTTAATACATAATGTGTGTATAAAATTATTTTGGCTATCTAATATAATTATTATAAAACTAATGTGATTTCTAAATTAGTGTTCAGAGCCCTAAAATAGTTTAGATGTATTTAAA
Organism: Timema monikensis; assembly: GCA_902151445.1. Taxonomy (NCBI): domain Eukaryota; kingdom Metazoa; phylum Arthropoda; class Insecta; order Phasmatodea; family Timematidae; genus Timema; species Timema monikensis. The sequence continues at coordinate 9,130 of CABFVZ010000266.1, read as the reverse complement.
AAAATATAACAAAACACATTTAAAAAAATTTAATACTTTGGTATTGAAACTTCAATAAAGATGTGGAAGCTCCTTATTTAATATTGTAAATAGTGTGTAAAATTATTTTATAAGTATAAAAAGCAAATCCAAAGGACACAAATTTTCTTGTAATAAAATAACATTTTCAAAAAATTCAAAAATTATATAATAAACATTCTTTACTTTAAATAGTTTAAAAACCTATTTTCTGGTTGAATGGTCTAACGAATCTCGCACACAATATACTATTTTGCCGATTATGGAGCGATTGGGGTTCGAGCCCCGCTTAGCTGTATTGAGGGTCTTAAAATGGTTTCCCACTCCATTCCACGTAAATGTGGGTACATTTCCTATGAAGTTTAACCTACCCAACCGTGTGTCTATGCAAATAGATGAACGTGTGTTAAGACGCAATGAATATACAAATAAGTTTAAGATTGACCTAGTCACTTATTATTTTTACTCTATTTACTAAATTTAAATGATCATTCCCAAGAGTGTTACAACATTATTGATGTGAAATGTATATTTACTTTAATTTTGCATCAATTTAAATTACCCGCGCTGATGGTCACTTAATGGGTGATGACGTAGAGGTCAAGGTTCGAATCTAGGACTGTTGTCCCGGAAGTGAATATATAGTGTATTTTAATATAAAATGTATTCTTAAGTTACCCGCCTCAGTGGCGTAGTTGGCTAACGCGCTAGTCGTGCTAAGCTCGACTGCTGAGGACGGGGAGATCGAGGTTTGAATCTCGGTCGGGTGAACTGGGGATGGTTTTTCCTAAATGGTTTTCCAATCTCCCTCCAACTAAATGTGGGTTCACTTCCTCTAATTCAAACTTCCCAATTCCTAATCCATTAGCGTAATTAGTACTTAAAGCGTATAAACCGAACGGGTAGTAAGACGCGGTGCTAAATAATAATAACAATAATAATAATAAAATATTTTAAAGTTAATTTCACATTATAAAACTTTTTGAGTTAAAAGTATATTTAAAAATACGATAGTAAAATGGTTACATCTGTGTGAATATCGATAACCAATCTTAATAAGTCATTAAAAATAATGGCACCATTTCTAAATCCACATTTAAAATATATGTTGTAATTATTAGATTTGAAGCAAAACGTTACACAGTTTATGTAATGAAACGAGAATGAATTCGAACAATTATATTAAATTGTCTATGACAAAAGTTATAATGCACCCATAAAAATCAAGAATAAAAAGTTGAGGTTACTGATGCGCGAAGTATGTTTAATTCTACCATTTTGCACTTCTTTCTTGTTCCTTGAACACAACTTTTTAACCCTCCCCCCCCCCTTCCATCGCCTTCTTTTTCTTTCTGAAGAAAGGGTAAAGTTTCTCTCAAAATAGTTTTAGTGATAAAGAAGATCAGTTTGTAAGCGCCTTGTGAGCTGGAATTACGTTGCCCGTCAATGGCGCAAATCTTGGCTTTCTCCTTCTTATAATGATTCCTCTCTTAGCGTCAGCTGATGTTAGTAGGCAGTAATTTACATTTACAACAACAACACACAAAAAGAAGGAAAAGACATATTTTGTTTAATCTTCTTTTGCCGGGAACTTGGGAGGCAACAAATAGAAGAGAGTGATGATGAAATAAAATGACTGTGGTTCAGACAAAACTGCACGGATGGGTGGCATTTTAAATGACACCAATACATTTCTAGTGGCAGTCAAAACTCGACAAAGTTTGCAGAACATTTCTTGGCAGGCCGTTGAGAAACAAGAGTTTTGTCAACAGTTGAAAATGTTATTGATGCATTTTTTTTTACTAAACGGTCCAAAAAATTGTACCATGAGATTATTTTGACCATCAATATTTATTTTTGTATAATTTTATCTTGATACAAAAATGAAAGAGCACAATTTTGATGTGTACTCGTATATTATTTACACCAATGGGCACTCATAAAAAAAAAGCACGCCTTTTATTGTACCCGCATCTGTGCATCGAAAATGGGAAACCGTTGAGAAAAAGTATCATTGCACTCAACCAAGATTCGAATACCAGACCTTTCAGTCACCAGCATTCCAGCCTATTGAAAGCGCAATAATTAAGACCGTTTGACCACCAATGTTGGTTTAAATATATTTTACTAACGAATCAAATATATAGGATCCGCTTGGGTGGTCGAATTGTCTAAGACGTCACTCGTGTTAGACTAGCCTACTGAATACGGTGAGATCGGGATTCAATACCCAGTCAGGTCTACTTAGGGTGGTTTTTCCTAAATGTTTCCCCATTCTACTTCTACGCAAATGAGGTAGATTCCCTGTAGAATGGTATCTTCCTCATCACTACCCCATTAGAATAATTATAATAATATATGCCAATTACCTGAACATATAGTAAAGCACGGTGATTTAAAAGAATGTAAAGGAAAAATGTAATTATCTTAGGTTACGGATAAAGACGTCATTTACATAACACTTCAAGTAGTTGAGAAATTACACCTGCACACGGGAATCGAACCCAGTAATTTAAAAAGGGCATACATTTTTTTTATTAATAAAGTTCAAAGGCCTTCCTTCGGGTAACATTTTCCAGTATGTCCATGTGTTAATGACGTCATACCTATTCTAACCGACTTGATTCATATTTTAAAATGTCGGGAAAACAATGAGTGGGTGATCAATAATAGCCAGCCTACTGTTAAGGCCGGTGCACACAGAGAGCTAAGCTATGTCTTGCTACGCCGAGCTATGTTTTTTTCCGATTGCTGGTCGGGCAATTTTTCCATCTCTCATCTTGAGCCATCTTACGTTGCGCATGCGCATAATACAGCTTGGGCTCCGTGTTGAACAGACGCAGTGTTGGTTTGTTGAAAATTACCAAATAATTGTGTAAGTTTTGTTTTCAATTTGTTTCACGTGTGTTTAGGTAAATATTCTATTTAGGTTTAATATTTAATACATGTTTTAACAATAAAATGGAAGTGTTAATTGAACAAGTCACATCTCCACCTCCTAAAATGTATCCTGTTAATTGAACAAGTCACATCTCCACCTCCTAAAATGTATCCATCTTTCAAAACAGCTGCTAACAGCAGCATCTTATCTTTCTCAGAACTATCATGAATTTGGGAGGGGAATTAGGAACAATAGCTTAGCTTAGCTTAGCTTATCAATGAGTGTGAAACAAAACTGACAACGTCCTAGCACAGCATAGCATAGCTTAGCTTAGCATTCTGTGTGAATCGATCTTAATGCTGGATTCACACATCAGGCTATGCTTTGCGACATTTTTTTTCTCTTGTGTTTCACACAGCGAGCTGTACTAATCTATATTTGAAAGGTTTAGTAGAGTATTTTGTAGTCTTAGAGACAATATGGTATTTTATATTTTAAAGTGTATCAGTGATAATATAAAGTGTTTAGATTATTCTGGAAGTCATAATGGAGAAGAGAAAGGGTTGTTGTTAGCAGCAGCAATGATGGGACAAAGAAACTGTTGTGGGTATATGGTATATGCCGTAAGAGGTTAACTTTAGGTGAGTTCCACCATTTTCTGGAAAGATAGTCTAACAATACAACACAAAATATTTTAAAAGAAACCCACGCACACGTTCTTTAAGATAGATCACGTTTCACAGTCACAGTGATTTGGTGTGATTAGATGGGAAGAGGTGGGTAACTGTCAGATGTGCGCGTGCGCATGCGCATGCACAAAACGTAGGGCGAGTGAGATGTAAAAATCGCCCGGTCCACGATTTAGCACGGCATAGCATAGCATAGCATAGCAGAGCATAGCGTGATTTGTGTTATTATTATTATTAGCACCGCGTCTTACTACCCGTTCGGGTTATACGCACTTACGCTAATGTGTAATGGTAGGGTGATTGTGAGATGAAATGGAGGACCTACAGTTTAACGTGGAATCCGAACCACGGTGGAGGCCTGGCATTCCTCACATTCACAAGATGTCTTGTCAGAGGTGAAGGAAGGGTTTGGTAATCAGATAAATCTGTGCTGGGACCGAGGATTGAACCCCGGCGTGATTTGTGAACTGGTTCGTTTAAATACTTGGCCAACGATTTTAAAATATAGCTTAGCGTGGCACAGCATAGCATAGCGTAGCTCCATGTGTGAATCCAGTTTAAGAGTAATTCTTCCTGTTATCGCCAGCCACGTATACCCTACCCTGATTTTGGTTGGAAGAACAGTCGAGAAAATCAAAACATATTTCTTAGCGGCTGACATTGATAACATTTTACTATATTATATTGTGTTATTTGATAGGTATTGATAATATATATCAAAAGTAACATCTGCAGATGACATGGCCTTATGTATGAATATATTAACATTGTTTTAGTAACTTTAGTAACTAACTTCTACTGATCTTCCTACCAAAACCATATTATAGATGACTGGGCAGCGATACTGAATATTATTATTACTAGCACCGCGTCTTACTACCCATTCGGGTTATACGCACTTACGCTAATGTGTAATGGTAGGGTGATTGTGAGATGAAATGGAGGACCTACAGTTTAACGTGGAATCCGAACCACGGTGGAGGCCTGGCATTCCCCACATTCACAAGATGTCTTGTCAGAGGTGAAGGAAGGGTTTGGTAATCAGATAAATCTTTGCCGGGACCGAGGATCGAACCCCGGCCGCGATACTGAATAAAAGTTGTTTTTGCATCGTGTCTTACTACCCATCCGGACTATTAGCATTTAATCACACTGATTGGGCATGGACGAGGTTAGATGAAATGTGCCTGCGTTTGCCTAGGGGAAAAGTGAGAAACTATTTAGTAAGTAAACATCCTCAGTTCATCTAGTCAGTATTCGAACCCCAATCTATCCATCATCAGCATACCAGGCTAAAGGAGTGAAACGACTCAACCGCTTTTGCATAGATGAGGGAGTTTATGTAGCTTACTATAAGGGGTAATAAGACCCAGTGCAAAATAAAACCATTAAGTTTTTGGATATCTCACGTTTGATATCCTAAATAAACTATGCTAACTTTAATAACTTTGTAGACCCACTTCAATGGCCACGTGGTATAACGCGCTAATCTCGTGTTGGACTAGACTGGCGAAGATGGAGAGATGGGGGTTTAATCCCAATCGGGTGCATTGAGGGTTTTTTTTCCTAAATGATTTTCACCTTCTTTTCCACGCAAATACGGATGCACTTAATTTCAATTAAACTTTCATCTCTAACACATTAGTGTAATTAGTACATAAGCGTGCACCCCAAACGGGTATTAAGGAAGACGCAGTGCTAAAAAAAAATAGCTTTGTTCAAATGTAATGTTTCCGTGTCAACAAGATAATTGTCTAAGTTTAACGTACCCCTCGGCGTCTCTCGTCTAGACCGATAACTCGTCTTGAACACGGAAAGACCCCAAGAATTCCGTCTCACAAGCCAACTCGCACCCAGGCGCCTGCAAGAATGCAGCCCTGCGCTCCTCTCAGGAATCCGAACTGTGCCGTAAAAGAAAAAACCTCCAGTTGAGACGGCTTGACGAGAGGTTCACTTGGTTACTTCATAATTGTGACTCGTTAAAACTTGGGAGTATATTTCGGCCTGAGCTTACATAAGAAACTTTGAACAAGAGAGGAACAAGGGAAGAACAAACACAAGTCCTGGGTTTACAAGAAACATTTTGGTATTTTAATGGGTTTCTACTATAGATGGGTTGAATCTAATTTTTTTTTAACTCTAAATCTAAAATCCAAAACTCAAATTTTCTTTCAAATCTTGAATCCAAATTCGAATTCTCGAAGCTTTACAAGTTTATTATTTATGTTAAAGTGAAAATATATAGTTGAATTTTTTTTTTAATGTTTAAATTGGCAGAGTAGAGAACATAAGAAACCTTCAGTGTTTTTGCAGTTTTTATATCAAAACATTCATTTAACCAAAACAAATAAAATATTGCTCCAGTACAAACATATAGTTTAATTTTCTTCGCATGTTGATATCAACAATTGTTGAATATCTTTCAAGAACATGGAGGCATTAGATGACAAACTTTTTAAATGAATAGAAAAAGTTGTTCTTAAATTACAGTTCACCATTGACAGATATTCAACACTGTTGATATCACCATGGGAAGAAAATTAAACTATGTCCCTCCTGAAGCAATATTTTATTTATTTTGGTTAAAAAAAGTGTTGATTTAAAAACCGCAAGAACACTGGCCATTTCTCATTTCTACTATTCCCAACTTGAGGCTTGGTGCCACTGGCAAAGTTTTATTTCTACTACGCCATACTCAACAAATAGCACCATTTTTTTAGTAAATTAATGATACTATTACAATTTTATCCTTATTTATGACTTTGTAACCCTCCCAACTACACAAGTCTATATAATTCCTTTTACCAATTGCTTAAAACCATTCAAAACATGTAAACCATTGAAGAAAAATCCATAATTTTAGTACACCCTACTACGATTCAAACCCCGATATCCCCGTCATTGGAAATCCAACCTGTTGCGAGAGTGAAACCTTAAACTATGTGATTATTCTTTTTTGGCACCATATCTTACTACCCATTCTAGTTAAACGCTTATGTAATAACTACACTAATGTGTTAGGGATTAGGAAGGTTTAATTTATTGGAAGTGTACCCGCATTTGATTGGAGGGAGAGCGTAAAACCATCTAGGAAAAAACATCAGCACACCCGAATCGGATCGAAATCCGATCTGCCCATTTTTTAATGTCTATTATATTGCGAGAGTAGCATCTTAGACCACACGGCCACCGAAGCGGGTCAGTGAGGTGTTAAACTATAAAAATATCTACAATATGTTTTAGATAAGAAGGAACATTTTTACAATTATTAGTAGTTCTAAAGCAATTGTTATACATCCATACGTCAAGTCATGTATTTAGTAACTGTCACTTTTAAAATATAATATCAATGCTGTACCTATAAATTAATACTAATAATATAGTAAAGTGTTTTTTATCAATGTTGACCGTATAAAAAGTGTGTACTTTCCAAAAGTTTCTCCATACCGGAATCGTATTATAGACAAGGACTCCTCGTTAACTGTATGTGGCTAGGTAGGACATTCTAAGGTATATAATGGAGATATAGCCCTAGGGGAATGACCAAGGCATTTGTAATTTGAAAGGCAACATCAAAGAAAAGAGACTGGCCTATTTATCCACGTGAATAATTATACATAGAAACATTTTGTTTATTTTAAAAATACGTAAATATTTTGTTTGTTTTTTTCCCCTCGATAAATTAAGAAATACGGCTTTGTCGAAATGTATGTGAAATTAATGAGCTGTGTCGACGAATATCACCGAAGCATGAGAGAAATGTGATCTAGGACGAGAAAACGTCGACTAGTATAAAGGCAGGAAATATGGCGGTGTTGACTGTTATATTAACACGAGCAGCTATATACGCCAAGTCAGAAGAAAAGGGTCAAAGTGAATATTAAAGCGAGCAGTACATGGGCGCGAGGAGGAAAAACACTCAAAGCGCGGTGAAAAGTTTGACTTTTACAATTTTGTAACACCGTATCGGGGCGCTAGTGGATTGGGCAATTTTTATATGAAAGATTGGTGGATTGGGCACTTAATAATATAATAATTTGTATAGCACTACGTCTTACCATTGGTATAATATTATATATTATTATTATTATTACATTAATTGGAAATGAATATCAACGCTTTAGCCAGCTTACCATTTCAGGAACAGGGGGGGGCCTTGTTGGACACATTTGTATAGCACTACGTCTTACCACTGGTATAATATTATATATTATTATTATTATATTAATTGGAAATGAATATCAACGCTTTAGCCAGCTTACCATTTCNGGGGGGGGGGGGGGGCCTTGTTGGACACAGCCCGCTAACTACCACAGGCTAGAAAAAATAACAGACAATAAAATATAAACGCCTATATAAGATGTTTGGAGTGGGTTTTAATGGTAGCTTAGGGTTAAAGATTTAAATATTGTAAATGCTATACATTTTATATAATTTAAAAATTTTCATAGAGCCCTTAGCCTTAAGTACGAAAATTTGCATTGAGTACTTCTTGAGTTAAGGTATGTCTAATCTGGATGATTCTAGAGTTTATTTACTATCTTTAAAATAGAGCCGGAGGTTTAAAAGTTAGTGATTGGAGAAAAGGTTGAACCAACCCAAGCCTATATAGTCAAAAGTTGTACCTCATTCACTTTACAAACACGCATTTTCAACCTGATAAATATATTTAAGACCGATTATTATATCTACGATATACAGATATTGTATATTTAAAAGGTTGGACATTGGCCTGGGAAGGGGAGGCGGGGGGCAGTAGTTGCACAGTTCTTCCGATGACCCATGTATTGTCAAATTCAGATAGGAAGAAACTATTTTTACGGTTACTAAAGTTACTAAAACTGTTTTCATGTAATCATAAGTCAAGTCATTTGATCTATGTATGTCACTTTTTTATATATACTATCAATACCAATAAAATAATAATAGTAATAATAATAATATAAATAGAGTAAATATGATCCATTGTAACTACAATAAAATATGTTTATGTTTGTTAAAAAGGTTTTGTCTTCAAAAACCGAATGTACACTAGATAGTTTTGTCGGGCTATTGGAATTCATATAGATAGCTTAGCAATAAAAAATTTAACATTTGGGATTTAACTAAAAAAATTCTAGCCAATCATCACTAATCTACAGATGACATTAACAAAACTTTGAATTTACCCTTCACACTATTTAGATCCTGCAATTATCTCCAGCTACGCTGTTCTCTGATTATCAAACTGCAAATCAAGGGTTGATAACTAGAACCCCCACCCCACCTCAGTTGGATCCTTTCTTTAATTCCTCTTTCCTTGCAGACTCATTTTACATAATATGTATTCGGAACTTCGATTCAATTAGTTTCAAGTTGAAAGGATTTGCTGTTTCCTTATCTCAAAGAACCACCCCTTCCACCACTCTCCCCACACTCTTTAATACTTTAATGTTTACTATTCATTTTTTCAACATGTAACATTAGCCGCTAGCTAATGTTACAATACTGGAAACTGCAAACTTACCCAATTCTACGAAGACGTCCGCGGCCATGCTCATGT
>CABFVZ010000265.1:494568-561370 GCA_902151445.1 Timema monikensis | reverse complement strand
CGCCCGCGCGCTTGAGAATTACTCAAGAGCGCGCACGCGCGCTCGTCCTAGCAAGCAAATCAACCGTCCTCCGCCTTTACTCCTACTCGTTCTTGCATACGGGCCATAGTGATCGAAAGGGTTAACTGTTCTCGCGCTCTTTCATCATTTAGACCAACCGAGTGAGCATTCCAAATTTGAGCGAGTATAAACGAGCACGGAAAGAATACTCGCTACACGCTTACACCAAAATAATGTATATGTAGTGGGAGAAGACTGAGCATTCGTTCGCTTGGACTATGGCCTTAACAGGCGAGGCGACCTTATCTCAACTAGCGCAAGCCTAAATGTCAAGGTTGCACGAACGTCAATACAAGCGATTAAGAAAGGGAGGTAGAGCTTATCTTGGGAGATAAAGCTATCCAATGCCCAATAGCCATACCCCCCATAGCACCGCCATGACAGGCGTGACAGCCGTGGATTGTGCGACGTGTGCTGACATATTTGGAGCACCAGGATGACACCTTACAAATAGGTACACTGGTATTACGGCGATTAAATACAGCCCTCTGAGGAAAAACAAATAGTTTAGTAAAAAAAAAGGGGATAAATCGATGACAGACTTAGTTAAGTAATTCAATAAGTAAATATACATGAAATAAACTTTTTTTGTGTTTAGGTTCCGGTAATGATAGTTCATTAGGTTGGCAGTAATAAACTGGATCCTTTCTTTATCTGGATCTCGAACTTTTCATGTTTCGTGAGTATAATTATGAAAAATAAGTTTTATTTTTTATTTTCCTGATTTTTTGCTTCAAATTCAAATTTTAATCTGATGACCCTGATCCTTCTTTGTAATAATTGACCAAAGCTGAACTCTTGATATTTTCGGTTGCTATAGCATCGACCAATTACCAATGAATGTATTTACTATTTTGTCTTCTGCTATTCTTTTCCGCTTTATGCTTTTTCATATTTATTTTAACTGTTGAAAATAATCAAATTTAGTAAAAATAGGGAAATTTTGACTCTGACTCGGTTAATACAACTAGAAAGAAATATTCAATTTGTTGGATTACATAATTTAAAGCGTATTGCGATATGCAATATACTAAACATAAAGATAAATTGATCGATATTCGATATACTGGAAACTAAAACGGCGATATAAATAGATTATATTTGAACATAAACTGATATATTTTATATCGATATAACTTTCCGATTTTGCCATCCAGCCTTAATATTAAAAAAATAATAATTTAGTCTGTCAACTATGTTTACTTTTTTCTGAGACCAGAATACATTTCAAGTATGTTATCAAAGCTTATTTATTTGAATGTCTGTTAACTTAACATAAAGACAAATTAACCACTTTATTAAAATCTCAATGATTTATCTAGACGTCTACACCAAATCAGTTATCCATAATATAGGTTAGAGAATGATCGGCCCTATTTACAAAGCTCGTCTTTGTTTTGAAATAAAATGTGTACAAAATAATGAAAAGGAATTGAATAAGTTTCCTCACTCACGGCAACATATCTTAAAGCAGTGGATCCAAGCCATATGAAGAGAGAATTGAAAGCCCGTACCACATACAGTTATTTCTAGTGAGCATTTTACCAAAAACTTATACTCTACTAAAAACTAATCCTTTGCATTATATGTTGTATTTTTATATAAAAATAAAATTGTTTATCACATGAAGCTAAGCTAATTATTTTTAGTAGTTACCATTGGTATTCCAAAAGTTATAGTTGCAGGGTTGCAGACAGCATACTAACATTTGAAAGTTATGAATTCACATATTTTGAAAAATAATGAAATATTTATGTATGTATGTACTAGCAGTCCTCAATATCCTAAATTTAATAGGCTAGCAGAAAGGATGTTCAAATAGCTTAATGACTACTTAAATTGCATGTAAAGTAAAACTTTTCATGTAGTATTGGTAGAGAATAGAAAATACTCCCATTTAAGCCAAACTATAACTCCTGCTCAAATTCTAATGAGCCGCAACCTTAAAATCAAGTTACCCATTTGTAAACAGTGTTGCCTACAGTATAGGAAAATGGTAAAGATCTAGTTTATAAGAAATAAATTTGCAACAGGTTTTATTATGATTAAGACTGCACATATAACAACTTTAATTCAAGCCTAGTGAGTATTGCAAAGTAAGGAGTGACACAATATGGAAGTCATCACATTTAATCAGTAGACATTAAATTTATAGACAGAGGAGAATCCAGGATTTTTGTGAGGGTGGGGTGCAGACAGGATTTTCATCAGAAGGGGTGTGAGCACACTCACAGGACCGATGTTAGGGAGGTTCCCCCTCGATAAATTCTGACAAAAAAAATCCTTCAAACTTTTAGAGCAGTTTATAAATTAATTAGAAAGTTTGAAAAAAATGTACAAGTTCATTGTTTAGTTATGAATTTTATTAATTTTTGTTAGTTAAACTATGTGTTAAAAATGTGACATTGATTGACATGCAAGCAGCTTGCTAATGAGATATTACATGACAGTACATCTGGTTAATTTTATAATAATCATTGTTCTAAATAAAAAAATCTTGAGAGGGGGGTGCTTCCCCCTCCCCCCTGCACCTTCTCTGGATCCACCCCTGGTCTTAGTTTATTCATAATTAGGGATGGAAACAATATCTTGCGTAGAAATTTAGCACATTTAAGGAAAATGTGTCATTGCAAAAGTATTTCAGAACAATGATAATTGTTATCAACCCACAAGTGATCAAAATAATCATAATCCTAACTGTGCTGATAATGAGTTTCAAACTAATTAAGTACTAGATCTATATAGTACCTGATCAGGTAGGGAAATATGGTATCTCTCCAAGTATGATAACTATGTTAATTGATCTATTGTAACATTTCTGTGTCTCACTAAGAGGTCTCAAGATTTGCAAAAGCATACAAAGTACAATTGTTTGGGACTTGAAACCTGGACTCCCCATTATTTATTAAGCGTAATATGAGCTCAAAATCAGAGAGCACTCAACTACTGGTATAGATAAATTAATTTTCTTATATTCCAACTCATGATAGGCCGTATAGACTATTTTTAAAAGATTTTAATATCATCAGGCTATAAATAAACTTTTTTATTGTTGCGAGATCTTACACTTTATACATGGTTATTAATGCCTAGAAAGGAAGAAATCAGAAAACTGCATAGATATTTGCCAAAATGATAAATAGTTTTCCTTTATTTTTAATAAACCAACTACTGTGCAACTGTTTAGATAGGTAATAGACTGATCATTCAAGTAATTTAAATTATATTTTTTAAACTCCTTTTTATTATTTGGCTTCTTGTGGGTATATTCCTACAGAATTGTTGTATTGGCTATGAAATGTATGTAAAAATGCAGTTAGACCTAATGTTTTTAGTTTTTATAACTTCTATCTTTTTTTTCCATAGGTTAATGAAAATACAGCATGGCATCATTAAGACAATTGCAGATTGTTGTTGGGCGTTTGTTCATTTCACATAACATACATGCTCAAACTATTCCACAGGCCATAAATGGTGCAAGAGGATTGGTTTCTATTGCCTCAAGTGGCAAGCTTGTTGATGTTGCTACAAATGAGAAAACTGGTAGGTTTGAGTCTTTTTTTTCTATTACTATAGGCTTTGTTGTTTTTTAACATGTGATAAAATCATAATAAATACCTCAGTTGTACCACTATAGTAAACCTCCGTGGTCTTGATCTAGTGCTTGCCTCAGGACCCAATGTTTTAGGTTCAAATCCAGCTGGGCTCGGCAGATTTTACTTGAGCAATAAAAATTTGTAGCACAACTTCCTTCAGAGTGGACGTAAAGCCATCAGTTCTATATTGATTGTGTCATGTGAAAGAACCCTGGAAGGTATGTGAAAATACCTTTCCTGGCAAAATTGGTAAGCCCTTTCTGTCTCGCTCATGGAAATTCTCTTGCGCTGATATAATATATTTAGCTGATATTGTCTTATGTCATGAAGTGATGATTTAAAACATCTTTCCCAGTGAGGATCACATACTATAATGTATTACAATAGGTACAATAGGTTTACTAAAATTAGATGTTAGTTCCCCTGCAGATAGGTCCTATCTCACTGATCGAGACACTTTCTACCTGAAACAAACACTTCCACAGTAAAGTAACACATTAGGATGAAGTGACAAAGTGTCTTTCTGCACCGCCCCACTCTCACTATTTAGTTACAGCCACAATAGACTAAAAGAAAGGAGGATGACATCTAAGGAAATAATAATAATATGAAAAAGTAAAACATTTGCAGGTTAAAGAAATATTTGAATTATTTATTCAAAGTAACAAACAGTGTTAAAACAACAAGGTTCATGGTCTTACAGGTCTTACTGAAGTGTGTTGGAAAACAAATAAATCATGGCAATTTATTACATGTGCAGTATGTTTCAAAATTTTCAAGGTATATAATTATATTATCTGAACTTGTCTAGAAGAGACCAATGAAATAAACAAAATTCTTGCTATTATTTAAAGAAACTTTTCTAAATGATATATTATTATTATTATTATTACTAGCATCGCGTCTTACTACCCGTTCGGGTTTATACGCACTTACGCTAATGTGTAATGGTAAGGTGATTGTGAGATGAAATGGAGGACCTACAGTTTAACGTGGAATCCGAACCACAGTGAAGGCCTGGCATTCCCCACAGTCACAAGTTGTGATTAATACATGTCTTGTCAGAGGTGAAGGAAGTGTTTGGTATTCAGATAAATCTGTGCTGGTACCAAAGATTGAACCCCAGACCTCCAATACAGAAGTCCGACACCTTACTCCTAGACCACCAGGTCACCCCTAAATAATATACAAACTTCTAATTCACCACAGTGAATTAATATCAAACCAAATTAGGATCAAAAGTTTAAATTATTAAATATTACAAAGATTGCAAAGAGCTTAATGAGCCTCTTTTAAATGGTTCACAACGCATCAAATTCACACATGTGAATACAGACAAAACATTTTTAAATTTAAGGAATAAATTTAAATTTAAATATCGCACCAGATGTTTACTTAAAGTTTTAATTCCTAAAAATTATACAAGAGCACAAAGAGCTTGTACAGCATGAGCCAATCAAGAGCATTGCCGGTTCACTCCATTGGACCATCAGGGTGCTGCATAATTTGTAGCGTGTTTTGGACTTCTCTCCATTCTAGCATTCGTAGTGAACAGGCTGGACTTGCAAAAGTTGCTCTAGTCCAGGCAGATATACGCAGGAGTAGAACACCTATATTTGACATAGTAAGATTGTGATGTTTAATAATGCTAGATGTCTATGAGTACAAGATTATATGGGGGTAGTATCTTAAAAAGCTGGCTGGTCCTATTAGTATTTCTATTGCAGGATGTCTATGAATATTAGTTTGTTTAGGGGCGGGTAGTAACATTGTCATATTAGCAGTACACGCTAATGGTACATTTCATTATAGAAATACTTCATCTCTAAAAAATATACATATCTATTTAACTCAAGAGTTTCTCATTGCTTAAATTAAGGAGAATAATGAGGTGGGTAGTTTAGAAGAAATGCACCCACATTAGTGACGAGAAAGTATGGGGAAACCACAGTAAAAAAAACCTCATGCAGTAAACTACCAACCCCAAGTGTAGCTGGCCAGAATGAAAATCTTGACCACCTTATAAACAGCAACCAATTGAAATATGAATTTGACATCGTTTACTGCTAAGCCGTCGAAAAAGGGATGAAAATATTGGGAGTGGAGAAAGTTACAAAATGATGAGTTGTATATCCTGTACTCATCACAAGACATTGTTAGGATAGTTAAATCTTGATTATGATGGACAGGACATGAAGTGCGAATGGAAGAATCTAGAACTATGTTCAGGCTATTGTCTGGTAAACCCATTTGGAAGAAGACATTGTAAAGACTTAGACAAATATAAAAGAGTAAAATTAGAATGAGTCTGAAAGAAATGGGGTGTAATAAGGTCGATAGGATATTACTTGCTCAAAATAGGGATGATGGGTGGTATACTTTTGTAAGTGCGACAATAAACTTTTAAAATCCTAATGCTATATAGTAACTAAGTAGGCTATGTACTATGGTTATTATGTATTAGAGCTATTTATATAGTTTTAAATATTTTAGGGATGGAAAACAAAGAAAGTATTTTCTACATGCATGGATATTAAGACCTGTCAAGGCTATTGACAGCAAAATATTTGCATTTGTTCTTAGGAAACCTATTTATTCAACACTTCTGAATTGTTATAATTTTAAAACAAGGTTGGTCAGTTAAAAAATAGCTTGAGACAATAGTGATGATATGTGTCTAGAAAATAATATTGCACACCACTTTATGCGTTCATGCCATACCCTGGTAAAACAATAAAAACAAATAATTTATCCATTTTGTTTTATTCGAACAGGTGTGTCAACTGTGACTTTACAAAGGCCACCAGTGAATAGTCTTAATTTGGAACTTTTACAAGAATTCACTGAAACTTTAGATGAGTTGAGGAAAAGTAAAAGTCGTGGTATGATACTCACTTCAGTAAGTATACATCCATGATGAGTAATTTGATTCTTGAAATTCATATCAACGATTACTTTTGTGAGTGTCCATTAATTATTTATAAAAGAAACTAATGATACATTTCTGGATAATTTTTAGAAAAATATACATTTAAGCACAAAAAGCAATCATAACTCAATCTACTCAACAGCTAGTTATTTATTATCACTTGCATAGTAAGCTTCAGCGATATGACCTTGCAATATATTTTTAAGAATCGAATTTAAACAAAAACCAGAACATAGTGTACAATTGTACATATATAATTATTATATGATTAGGGTTGGGACACTTGAATCCTTTAAATCCTTAGGGGTAGGCCTATTCAAGATTCGAGACTTAAATCTTAAAAAAACATTTTTTCAATTTTTTAGGTGAAATTTATTTTAGAGCACTAATATTGCTTATGAGTAGTTCAGAACCAGTTACAATTATAGAATGGACTTAACAACTAGGCTCCCGACCAGTAATTTGACACTTAAATGAATGCATGAATGTTAACATTTATTTACTATTTGTATTTCCTATTATGTTTATAATTTTTTCTAAGAGTTCGGATTCAAGATTTTAAGGTAAAGTGGAGATTCGGACTAAGATTAGTAAAATAGTGGCTTTGACCCCAACTCTAGATATGATGACTTATGTTTTCAGGCATCACCAACTGTGTTTAGTGCCGGTTTGGATCTTTTAGAAATGTACAGACCTAAAAGTGATAGAATTCGTTTATTTTGGTCTAAACTTCAAGAAATGTGGTTAAAACTTTATGGCTCCACTTACCCCACAGTTGCTGCTATTAATGTAAGTATAATCAATTTATATCTCTACCATGAAATAACTTTAGTAAACAGTTTGTTAGCCATGCTTTTATACACATTTATAAATCAATCATTTGTTACAAATAAGATTTAATATCTTTTTATGAAGTCTTGGCATTGTGAATTTATATTTGAATAAATCTGTCAAACCAAAATTACAAATATTGATCTTAAAAAAAGTTTAACATTAAAATGATGTATTTATCATATATTGTAATAATAGTATAAGTTATTTGTAGATGGAGTCTGAGTTCATACATTTTTACAGACTCCCACTATGACTTCACCCCAAATTACTTACGACTTCGATTCCACAGCCCTGATTGGGGCTTTTATGAATAATCATGTTTTTTGTATACAATTTATATGAGAAGTGTAAGTAAACAAAACATATCTTCCTTATACTTCTCCAAATTTACACATCATTAGTTGTAACCTTATTGATTTAATGTTACAGTAGTCCCATGGCTTCTTTGGTGCTGAGTGACAGAAAAGTTACCAGACCAAATTATGTATCCTTACACCGAACCATATGATCTGCAAAAATATGTGTTTAGCAACTGTTACTTCTGACAGTCAAAATTTAGGGATATACCTAAATGTTGACTGTAATAAGTCAGCTGTGAACTGTCAGTCAGAACCAAAGAAGCCATGGGGCTACTGTAGCTCAAGTTATGTGGTCTGTTGAGTAGTAAAAGATCCAAGTGAGATCTAGGGATAGAACATCCCATTCAGAATAGTCGAGTTTGACGGGCAAATCTGATAATAGCAGCCTATTGAGATTATCAAAGTTGGCTAAGAACCGTATTTAAGTCTAGATTCAGAGTTAAACTAAAAGTAATTCTCCATGCGACTTGAACAGCTTGTTATTCATACACTGGGAGATTGGTTGACTCTTGAGACTAGACTATAAATAGGATATATAATGAGAGACTACACATGAGTACTTTACCTTAATTATAATGTAAATATTTTAAAATGAGAAAACGTTGTATGTTTATATTTTAAACAATAATTTGGATTACTTTTATACTATGTTTTAACTTGTTGAATAGTTGACCCAAGTGGTGTCCATTTCACTTAACAAATTACATTTTTTAACTTGTTCATCAATTTGTATTGTGCCATATATTTCAAATAGATGTATAGGTACTTAATTATATCCAGGTGTATTTCACTTCACATATACACTTTGTTTGCCCTGGAAGGTAGCCAGCCTACCTTGATAGGATATTATATTGCTTTTTTTTTTAGCACTGTGTCTTACTCTCCATTTGGATTATACACTTATGTACTAATTACACTAATGGTTTAAGGATTAGGAAGGTTTAATTGACAGGAAGTGCACCCAAATTTTCATGAAAGTAGAGTGGAAAACCATTTAGGAAAAACCACCCTATTGCACTCGACCGGGATCGAACCCCGATCTTTCTGTCTTTGGCAGTATCGTTCAACACTAGAGTAGCGTGTTAGACCACGCAGCCACCGAAGCGGGTTGCTGCCTATATGATAGGGCCATATTGTAATCGGTAGAGTTAAGACTGCTATCTTTCAGGGATACATTGTGTACACATCACATCCCTAGTAGGTGTCCTGAAAATCTTTTATAGATAAATAGCTTATTCAATTGTTGACACCTTTAATATTTTGATTTACCCACAACAGCAGGCCTCCCCCTCATCCCCCTATTGTTTTTAGGTAAGTAAAAGTTGTTGTATTTAATAGGGTCATAGCCCAGCGGGCGGCTGTCTCTTAGCCTTGAGCTGTGATTACAGAGTCATGGTGGGGCCCAAGTACACCATAGGTCTCAACGAAACACAACTTGGCATTATTGCCCCCAGGTGGTGAGTTGTTCAACCAATAGTTACAGTGAGCATCTAAACTATTTGATATGTGATCCACATCATGACATTTGAGTTAAACTTAAATTTAAAAAAATAATACAATTTTAAAATTTTTAAAAATGATACAATTTTAGTAAGATTTTATAATCATATTCTAATTTATACATTTTATCCAACCAACATTTTAAACAAATTAATTTTGTTTGTTTAGTTATAAATTCAAGGCAATGATTCTGGCACTATAGTTACCAAGTCTTTCTTTTTTAATTTGTACTTTGGGGCTTACCCCCCCCAAAATCAACCACTTTTCACTTTTTAATGTCACAAATTGAAAACATTTCACAGATACATACAAAGTCTGGCCACTTTACCTGTTTTGTAATATGTGAGCGTCCAAAAATTTGCTACATCAAATAATGCTTATGGCAGAGCAGAGAATTAGTCATAAAGTTTATAAATGGATGCACTGATTAAAATACAAATGCAAACATAAGATCAATGAACAAGTTGGATGTTGCGATACACACACACACACACACAAGGTGTGTTTGTAGACTGTATAGAGATAATGTTCAACATATTAGTTCAGTTGGTAGCGTGTCTGGCTCTGAGCTAAGAGTCCCAGGATCAATTCCTGCCATGGCCGAAAAATATATAATTGGTGAAATGTGGGTTTCCCCTTTAACAGTGATTAATTAATGGCTGTATGTTGTGTTTGTACTAGATTTAAGTTAAGTTTTCAAGCTGTTTGTTGATATCAGTCGAATTAGAAAGTGCATGTTTGACTTACAGTCTTTGTTTATAATGGTTAGAACCAAAGCCTGAATTTTATGATAAAAAAATTACCTAAAGATTCTAAAAGAGCTTCGAATTTTCAAAAAATGACCTAAACATATTAACAAAAACTTGTAATAAATGCACACAACTAAATCAAATATGCACTTTACAAATGTAAATTAAAAATTTATATGCAATGAAAACCCGTTAACAATAGCCATTCTGCTAAATATAACATTCTTCTCCTACATCTTATCCAGCTCATGCAGGATCGATGTTGATCTACAGCAAGGCACAACAACTTACCATACTTGTTTTGGCAAACTTGTTTTACAACCGGATACCCTTCCTGACGCTAACCCCCAACACTTGCCCAGGGTAAACGGAGTGAATTCTACAAGCAAACGCGAAAGAGCATACTAATTTTGCCAGAAAGGTACCTTCCAGGGATTTTTTACATGCCACAATCGACATGAGACCGACAGCTTTTCTTCCTCTCCGAAGGGAGTTGTGCTATGGATTATTGTTGCTCAAGAAAAATATGTTAGCCTTAGCTGGGTTTGAACCCACAGACATCGGGCCCTGTGCCTTGCACTTTACCCCAAGACCACCGAGGTTGACCTAATAAACGTAAAATTAGTATACAAATATTTGCCCCAGAAGCAATAGCTATTCCCCACCAACACAACCCTCTCCAGCTTAGTTACATTGTCTCACCAGGAATATGTATTTTACAACTAACAAGCAAAGAGGATACATAGTTTATTGACTAATTTATCTACTCACTTTGACAACTGTATGTTGAAAAAGTATGGATTTATAAAGTATTGCTAACATTCAAAAAAATACTTATTCAACATGAATGCCTCAAAATGACTAAAAGATACCTTAAAAGGATGTGAATCAAGAAAATATAACTTAAAAACTCCTTTTCGGCTCTGAAATCCACCTCAAATCAACCCCCCGACCAAGTGACATTTCTTGATGTGGACATTATGCTATTTTATGGCCACATAAAAACTTCAGTACATCTAAAACCCACTAATGGACAACAATATGTACATTTCGATAGCCACCACCCATTCAACAAAAAAAGATCTATCCCATACAGTCTTGCCATATGGGCTCACTGCATCTCCTCCGATCCATAAAGTCTTCAAAACCACCTTTAAATCCTTCAATAAGCCTTCACAGAGAGAGGATACCCTAAACCTTTCATTAATAACCTACTTTGACTAGCTGAAACTCCACAATCACCCAAACCTGAAATACCAATCCCTATATCCCTGGTCATTAAGTACTACCCAGGTATAAAAAAGTTCAACAAAATGTTAGCGTAAGGTTTTCACATATTGGAAGCATCCAGCCGAACTAACAATATTTTCAAAAACCACCAGTCCTTGTGTACAAGCAGTCTCCATCACTTAGAAATCTTTAAGTACACTCTAAACTCAAAACTTCATTCAACCACAACAGGCTCTCATCCCTGTAACAAAACAGCCAAATACATCATCCAGCAGCCACTTTTTCTAGAAACATCATCAACTCCATCCATACCAGTGGTTCTCAATAGACAACCTGCGGGCCAAATGTGGCCTGTGAAGGATGTCAATCTGGCCTGAGGTAAATAATTAAACTGAAAAAAAATATTTATGTATGACCGAACAAAACTGTTTTACACCATACCCCATTAGTTTCTTGATAACTTAAGATTAATTTTATAATTTATATATTAACTTTTATAAATACTAAAATAAAAATGTCCATAATTTTATTACATTTATCAAATTTTAATACATTTATCAAATTATGTTCTCAAATCCACTGGCCTTGTCCGTGAGAAAAAAAAATATAATGGTGGTCCCTGGTGATGAGTAATTGAGAATCACTGATCCATACCATCAAAGGCAGTCACACATGTGAGTCCATTAACCTTATTTACCAACTAGAATGCCAACAATGTACAGCACAATATATTGACCTCACCACTGAAACTCTCCGTAAACGAATGAATGGACATCGCCATGACATCAAAATCAAGAATCTAGAAAAAACAGTTTCGGCACATGCCTCCACTCATAACCTCAACTTTCAGGACTGCTCCACTGTCAAAGTGTTAAAATCATTCAACAGGACACAATGCATTATGTCCCAGTTAAGAAGAAGGGAACTGGCGTATCATTGGATCACAAAGTCTAGAAAAACCACCCAAACTAAATATTCGTTAATTTCAACAGCACTACCACAGAGTAATAGAGGAACTTTCAGAAAATTTCAACTCCACCAGATAAGTTTTCATTCTTCCCAATCAAGTTGGCATCACTTAAGACAACATCCTGTTTAGTCTAACTACTACTACTTCCTGAGGAAGATGCTATAATAGCATCAAAATATTGATGTGTGTGTAAATATGTGTTAAGTGTTTTTAATTTTATTTGTGCTCTATTATTTTCCTAATATTCTATCATTTTAATTATTACAAATTATTTTTGCTCATTAAACTTTAAATATAAAGTTTGTTGCTTCTAACTAACTATTCTCAGGGTTTCATTATTTTCCTCTAACAATTTATGTACTAAACAATAAAACATTTTATTTTCCTTTTACTCTTGCTTTATAACACATGCTAAGTTAATAGGTTTCAGGACACAATGCTCAACACAATTCCCCGTCGCCAAGCTGAATTAGCCTTAACAACAGGACGCATGTTCTCTACAGAGGAAGCTTTAAACGTCGGGCTTATTGATGAAGTTGCAACAAATAAGTCTGATGCAATAACTAAAGCAGAATCATTTTTGAACAAAATTGCTAAAATTCCCGGTAAGTTACTTGTGTTTAAAGACTTTATTGCTGTGTCTAACTTTAATAAAAAATAATGCTTGTTTCCAAGCTAAAAAACAATATAAATACTTTTTATTTGAATGCACCATATTAAAGTGAACAATATTAACGTTGACAAAATGCATCAGTGAATAGCTGTATGAACAATGGGAGGTTGATATTGTATTTATTGAATTTGAGAAGGCATTTGACATTATTGTACAATATCAAACTGAACAGGTTAATATACTTGCCAGAATTGAACATCCATGCCTACCCCGATCTTAAATAAGTTAACTCTTAAACCTCTTTTTTTATATATATAAATAAAAGACTCTGTAAAAATACATACAAATTAGTAATACAAATGGAAGCAGGTTTGGGTGGTATATATAGGAATACAGGTGCAAGAAGGAACTACAGGGGAAGGGCTGACCATTGCAGGAAATTGGGAAGGTTGGGTTTAAGGGCAGATGTTTGAACATAACATGACAAAAGAATAGACTTAGTGGGGGGAGGCGAGGGATGATAAATGCAGGTGGACTCCAGGAAAGAAGCAAAGCTACTGAGTTTAGGGATATTGTCTATCAAACTCATTATATAAATATTAGGAATAATAAAATTAGAGCTGAGTCGAATCCAAATCATGATTTTACCTATGAATCTTAATTCGAACCTTAGAAAACATGATATGCATATTCCATATAAATATATATTTTTATTTGATTCTTATTTTGTTCACATTATTATTTAAATACTAAAGAAAAAATACATTGGGACTAAATGATAATGTTATCAATTTATCATTTCATTAATTGGTAAACTATATCCATTAAATCTAACAATTATACCTACAAGTTTCATCTATTATATTACACTCAGCCTTACTTTATTTCATAATTTAGATTTTTTTCCAAAATGTTATAATAGAATGTGATCTTTTGAGTTAAACTACAAGTAAGCATCAAAACAGGATAGAGAGAAAAAATAATTTTGCCTTCAAATCTTGAATCTGAAATTATTTTAAATCGTTGAATCGCTTTCAGGATACAAAGAACCCATCTTTATATAATATAATAACAATACTCAAATACTAAGATGGTCCAATTTATTCAATTGTTTTGATTTCTTTAAAGTAATATATATTTATTTTATTATATGAACTATTTTGATGGTTTTCAGCTTCTTCAACAAACAAAATTACAGTTCAGAAAAGAGGCACTCGATAATTTGAAAAATAACATTGATTCTGACCTGCAAATATTCGTTGGGTTTCTTGAAACCCCTAAAATTCAGAAATCACTTGAGCTGTATCTGGAGTCTCTCAAGAAGAAGGTGTGATTATATTACATAAGAATATTTAAAAAAAAACCTTTTCATGGGCTATCGATCTAATCAAATTGGTGTGGAAATTCATATTTTTTAAATATAAAATATATCCTAGCATAGCAATAACAAAGGAAAAGTTTGGAGAAGAGAGGAGTGGATTGGTCAGGTGTGGAGGAAGAAAGATGGTGGGAGGACAGACGTAAATGGAGAGGCTTACGTTCAAGACAGACCCTGCCAGTGGCTGGAAACTGTGCACGATGATTATGATAATAATAACATTGTTTGAAGTTTTTTGAAACAAAAATTTAGGTTTTTTCCTTCTAGGAAATTGTTGTCTGTTTAACACTTAATCCTGAAAAATTCTAACAACATAAAAGTTGAGGCAGTTACAATTTCCTTCAAAAGGGCAACCCATTATCTCTCTTTCCATTGGCAGTGAGATGTAAAGTGTAAACTATAATTGTATATAATCACGTGGACAGGGTAAAATAATATTTAAGAATGACTAACAATAATTGTTCATTCTTAATTTTATTATATTTTATATTCTATCATTGGTTTTATAATATATTATAGCACAATTTTTAACAT
Organism: Timema monikensis; assembly: GCA_902151445.1. Lineage (NCBI taxonomy): Eukaryota > Metazoa > Arthropoda > Insecta > Phasmatodea > Timematidae > Timema > Timema monikensis. Next base: position 546,618 of record CABFVZ010000265.1, on the reverse strand, counting down.
GTTATAACATTTCATCCTAATATACTTCTGATAAAATGTATTGTTAATATCTTTCCAAACTTATTTACATAAGAAGATTCCAAATAAACATTCTTGAAGCTAAGTATCAACCGCTGCTTACAGCTGCATTTTATTTATCATTCTGCCGATGATATTTTATTAAACGTTAACATGTCATAAATAATTAATTTATATTAACCAATTTAGTCAAAAAATTCTTGATATACATCCCATATAATTTTGACTGGTTTTACAAACCTACCTTATGTATATATTATACTATTATTAAGTTGTAAAATTAAATTTTGACTAAGAACTAGGTGCCTATAACATTTGTAACTCTGCCAACAAGCTAATTTAATTATCTTTTCTTTCTCAAATAGTAGTATAATACATAGTAGTAATAAGTGTTCAACTAGAGTCTGACCATTTTTAAGATGTGTAAACACATTTTTTATGGAGTTTGTTTATATAAAAGAGTGTAACATATGTAATACACTTAACATTATTTTATCGCTGTTTTTATATTAATCATATTGTAATAATATTGTTATACATATTTGTTTTTAGATATTAAATATTTTTCACATTATGTTGTTTTTTTCCCCCACTAAGACTAATTTCTCATTATACTTTTAGTTTGCTTTTGATTAATAAATGAATTAGCAAAAACCAACATGTTTGGTTACGTTTATGATTATTTTTTTCTCTGAATACTGATTTGCCTTGTTTAATTATTTCAACATAGTACATTTAATTTTTAACTATCAATTATTTGTAACCTGCCAAGGTTTTTCTTAAGTGAATTTTTGTGCATTTGTTTTTATTTAAACATTACAAAATTATATGTATGGTTATTTATTAATCCATTAAATCTTCATAGAGGTGACATGAGACCCCCGAGAATACTTATATCTGCATTAAGATGATGTGGTTCTGTCATTGCTATATGGAGGTCCTCAAACTCCTCTCGTTGGACATCCATGAAATGATTTATTTCAGTCACTTTTGTGCGGTTGCGAATAATTTCTTCTCTATGGAACAAATATTTATTATTATTAATATAACTATTATACGCATTGGCAATTGACAAAATGTCATTATTAACTCTTCAATTAACTTTAGCTTCAAATTGTTTGTTTCCGCTTAGTAACATATATTAACCCGCTTTGGTGGCCGCATGGTCTAACACGCTGTTTTCATGTTGGACTAGACTGCTCAAAGACAGCGAGATTGGAGTTCAATCCTGGTCAGGTGCACTAAAGGGGGATTTATCCTAAATGGTTTTCCCTTCTCCCTCCACGCAAATGCGGGTGCATTTCTTCTAAATTAAACTTTACTAATTCATAACTAATTAGTGTAATTAGTACATAGGTGTACAAACCAAAGAGGTAGTAAGATGTGGTGCTTAAAAAAATGTATGTATAATACTAGTAGTGCACCGATATTAATATCACAGCACTAAAGGTGATAACTAGGGATATGCAAGTACTCGTCTATAATTGTCCAGTCCTAATGCTAGGTTTTAAAATCCGGACACAAGTGACAGATTTATGGGCTTGGCAGTTTTAAGTTGGTGTATAAGGCAATTTATGATTGCACTGTTGTGTTTCTGCTTCATTAATCACTCATTGTTCACTCTTCTCTTAACTTGAATAGCTTTGTTGTTGTTGTTAATTGTACAGTTAAGGTGATAAGGAGTAGGGAATGGGTGGAGGGAAGAAGAATCCAACAAAGAAATGTCTGAACAGTATAATGTTTTTAAGTTTAGCAACAAATCAAATTTGTTGAATGGAAGAAGTAGGAGACAGATTAAAAAAAAGGTATGTGAATACATTTATTTGTATGGCTGATATAACACTTAACATATTGAGAGACCATTAGATAGGCCTAAACCTTGATGCAAAAGTTCACTTTGTTAACCCTGGACCTGTTTTATTGTGGTCCACCAATCTTAACAGGTTATTAAATATATCATAAAAAAGTAACCTCGATATTTTTTTAGCATCTTATTATAACCTCGATCTTCATCATTGATAAACTTTTAGTACAAAAACATGTTCAACTAACTATATTAGTATAATCATAATACTACTATATTGTTCTTGTATACTGGTTCTAAGTTTGTTTTTTTAGCACCGCATCTTACTACTCTTTCGGGTTATACGCTTATGTACTTATTACACTGATGGTCTTAGGGATAAGGAAGTGTACCTGCATTTGTGTGGAGGGAAAGTGGAAAACTAATTTGGAAAAATCACTATCAGTACACCCGACTGAGATTTTAACCTCAATCTCTCTATCATCGGCAGTCTTGTCTAATGCAAGAGTGACACCACCATAGCGAGTTTAAAAAAAATGTTAATTGTTCATTACCGCTATCATTAGGTTCTATTTTTTAATGGCCCGTCATAGTTGTTGCGTTAATGCGAATGAAAGATTGGACCACATTGAAATAAGTAATTGGATCTGAAGCTTAATATTTTACTACTAGACTATTGAATATGTGAGTGCACTTACTCTTGCAACTTGTCACAGAACTCTTTGCACCAGCCCTTAATCCTGTTGATTAGAGTGTCCTCCCGAGCATCGATAACTTGCAGATGGGTGTCGTGAGATGCCGTCAATGCGCCATTCAAAGTTTCCTTGTCGGTCATTATCTGTAAATATTGAGTGAAAGTATAGGCATCACTAGTGCTTAATTATTGGGTTGGGGAAAGGAGCGTCACAAAAAACCCATTGTTTGCTTTAAATTAGAAAATAAAAATTAATTTCATACCAATTGAATAATAACACACAAATAATATAATGGAATTAATTTTATAAGTTATATAAAAAGTTATCTTAATCATTTTATATATTGGTCAAAATGTGGATTTTCACTTTTTTGATACTTCAATGTTTATTTTTATTTTATGGATTTAAGAGTGTCTCTCATTATAAGTATCTTGGTGAAGGAAATAAAGGGTGAAACACACTGACATGCCATCCCCGCCCAAATAGTTTCTTTTAAAACTTGCTCTTGTATCTTTGCTATTGTTTAGGTAAGTAAAGAGGAGACCGCCATGGTCGTATTACTGATTATTGTATAAGCTTCAATATTTTTTTTTTCTTAATCTTTAATTTCATAACTATTTTAAATGTTACAAATATTAATCTGTCAGTTCAACATAGTCTTTTCTTTCGCTGTAAATAAGCCAATCCCATAGATAATTCCAGTTTTCCTCACGCACACCATCTGAAAACACCCCAAAATTAGTAGAAGATTGTGCTCTAACCAAGTCAGTCAACTATCGTAGACATATTTGTTATGTAAAATCAAAAAAAAGAGGATCCAGATTAAAATGGAAGAGAGTGCAACTATTTTAAAAATATCGCAACAATGTGGCACCAAACAGCTGAAATTATAGATGCAGGTGCAGATTAGGCACAAAAGTTTCCCCCTCTCATACCACAAAAGTGCAGGATTTTTCTTTTCTTGAAGAGTCTACCTTCCTCGTATTTATTCCATAGCATGCATTATAATTGTATGGGGTGTACCTGCCGGTCTAGGCGTAAGGTGCCAGGCCTCTGTGTTAGGGGTCTGAGGCTCAAATTCCGGTCCCAACACAGATTTTTCTGATTACCAAACCCTTCCTTCACCTTTGGCAAAGTGTGTTCTTTGACACTTTGTGAATGTGTGGAATGCAAGGCCCCAACTGTGGTTCGGAACCCACGTTAAACTGTAAGTCCTCTTTGGTTTTCACCATCATCATTCTCACATATCATCCTTCCATCTGGGGATATACCAATATATACATATTTATTTTTCATCTATCCTGACATCTAGAGGGTAGTTCGGCACCTAAATCTACTTACATATTTTTGTCTACATCATCTATTATACCATATCCAATTTTTAAACAATAATTAAATTATGTAATTTGCACCTAATCTAACTGTCCTTATAATCCTACTAGTTGGTCCGCCCCGGGTATTTTACGCCCCCGGACTCTCCACCGCTGGCTGTCATTTAACCTCTGTTTTTTTTTCTCCCTGACACCTTATTTACTATAAATCAGGACTTTATCTGCTCTGTTCATTTTACAATATGCCTTCTATATAGTTAATCTCAAAATTTTACACATAAACTTTCTGGAAGATAAACATATACTACTACTAAAACTACTTGTTCTGTTATTGATCATTACAAATTTACTTCAACCTGTGTGACCTGTCCCTGTTAGCAGCTGTCTACTATATATCATATATATCAATACTGTTATCTAATTTATGATAATTTATAGCTTGTCCCTCTTTCCCTATTGAAGCTATTTTGGCTATATACACTTTTTCTTTTTGATATGCCTGCTTTGGACTTAAATCTAACTTAACCTTATTTATACCTATGCCCCACACACACAATCAGTTTATATATTTTCCTTGTAGGGAGTCCCATTTTCTTTTTCTCCTCTGGTCACTTCCTACAGTGGCCAGTTGACATCCCTGGAATGCTCGATAGCTCCAGCCCAGCATCACGCTTGTTTCCAAGCGAGCAAGGCTCTTCGAGTAAGGAACAACCTCTGACGTCTCATCTATATCCACTTACCTTCCTTCTCCCCTAGCCGGTATTCCAGGCGTCCCTGGTTCATCATTGATATTCATCACTGCTATCCCTGAGACGCCTTTCCTTGGCTAGAGCCCTAGCTATATCCAGAGACCATCAAAATCTAGTCCACCCTCCCTTTTATTACGCTTTCTGTGTTTTGTTTCACCAGTTTGGTAATGTCTCGTCTGAGTCTGATGTTGCTTCTCCTTTTTCGTCTCCATCGTATTCACTCGTCACTTCTTCCTCAGTTGTTTCTTCCTGACTGTTTTGTCTGAAGTCTTGGTCCTGTATTTGTCTTCTTTCTTTGAGTTCATCCATATGTCTGTCCCTTTTGTTTTCAATACTCTGTCCGCTATCTCATCGAGGTAGCTCCACCGGTCCACATCCCTCAGTATATGGTATATGGTAGTGGCCTGTATAGGCATTAGTAGCTCCGCTCTTTCCCTTTCCGTAAATATACATTCCAAGGTCATGTGTTCCTGTATTGCCTCTACTCCGCAACATCAAAGACTGGTTTCACTCAAGTTAATCATAAAGAGGGACGCTTGATATGGGCCTTTGATATAGTGGATAAGTATCTAGAAAGGTTGAAGATGCTTGAGTATCAGTCTTTCTTGTTCGTTCAGAAATAACTGGAATGTCCTTCTACCTGTGTTACTCTCTTCCCAGTCTGCTTGCCACTCCTCCAGGAGGGTCTTTCTTATATCACCCTTGGTACTTACACCGTTGGTTGTTAATTATATTACTTTGTCTAACTTCCCTTTTCCAAGCCAATATCCTCTTTTGTACTTCTAAGTCTAGGGGCCAAACACCTAGGGTGACACACAACACGTTTGTTGGTACAGTTTTGTAGGCCCTAGAAAGTCTCATGAGAATTTTCTTCTGAGGGCCTTTGAGTTTCCTCTTAGCTCTGTACCCTCTCAATTGTTGTGCTCATACTCCTGTTTCATATCCCACTATGGACACAAGCAACACCTGATGGTAAAGTCTAATCAGTTTTAAGGGCAGATGGAACTTCCGCTGCCCTATACTGACTATCCCATTAATAACCCGCAAGACTCTCTCGCATATGTTGTCCATGTGAGCTAGGAAGCTACGCTTCTCATCAATCGTCACCCCCAGGTATCTAACCATTTTGCTCCTTCTAATTGTTTGTTCTGCTATCTCAATTATAGGATCTCTCTTAAGCACTCCCCTGAGCAGCATGTAGGCTGTCTTCGCCGGCGCCATGCTGAGTCTTACTTTCCTACACCAATTATCCAATCCGCCCAGTACCTTAATACTTTTTTATTCCAGCTTTCTCCTCGAACTTGCCTCCACCACTATCAGCAAGTTATCAGCAAAAGCAACCACCCCCACCACCTCATGGAGTGCTTCAATCTCCAGCAACCCAGGCTTGAGACCAACGTCCCAAAATATCGGACCACAGACTTATCCTTGTGGGCATCCTTTTGTTAATTTTTTTCTTATTGTTATTACTGGGCATCTCGGGTTTGCATACCTGTCCCTACAGTAGTCCTTAAAGCTTCTGTTAAGACTCCCCGGACAGTTTAGTTCTCACAATCTCCTGAATAAGGCTGGCCACCAAAGGTTATCAAATGCACCCGAGATGTCCACAAATATTCCTATAAGTTATTTTGCCCTAGATTTTTCTACCAGGCTAATAGCAGCATAGATCACATCCTCTGTAGACCTGCCCTTCCTAAAGCTGTATTGTTGAGGATGCATTCACACCTCCTCTCTATGTTTTTTCAGTCTTTTACATAGAATTTTCTCCTGCAGTTTTGCACATATATTCATCAAACATATAGGTCTGTACGACTTTGGGAGTTGCAGGTCTTTGTCCTCCCCTTTACTCGGAATTACCATTTCGCTCCGCTTCCACACATTTTGGATTCTGCCCTGAGCCATGCACTCGTTCATGAGCTGGGCCATAAAGGGTGCTATCTATTCAGTGATTTCCTAAATCACCTCTACCCTGATTCCATTAGGTCCAGATGCCTTCTTTCTTCTCATTCCTGCTATTAGCCTTTTAATTTTGTCCTGTGTTACTGATTATACTATCACATTTTCATTATTATATGCCATTTTCATATCCTACATCTCTCTTTCATTCTCCTCATCCCAATCCTCCAGATTATCATCAAGGAGAAACACATCCATTAATAACCTAGCTGATTCCTCCCAGCAGGTAGTCATTCCTCCTTCTGGTTTCTTGAGTGTTGAAATGACGGCTGGGGTCTGATTTTCCCTGCTGCAATCTGAAAGGTTACACCCCATGCATTCTTCCTCAATTCTTCTTGAACAAATATTTCCCAGCTATCATTTTTAACACTCTTCATTGTATTTTCGAATCCTTCCTTCCTTTGACAGTATATATTCAATAGTAGGAGTCTTCCTGCTGGTTCTAGGCATCTTTGGTATTCTCGTCTTGCTCTCCTTGCATACTCACATAGCTTTTGCAGCTGCTCATTCCATAGTCGGTTTCCTACACATCTCGTGACTTCCTTCATAACCAGTGATGCTTTCCTCATAGCTGCCTGCAAAGCCCACATGAGTTCCTTCACTTTTAGGTTTATGTTGTCTCCCTGCAACATAGGTTGCAGTAACACCAGCTCTCTTCTTAACTTTTCCCAATCTGCCTTTTTCAGGTTGTAGAAGAGTCGTGTGCCTACATTTGCCCGGTCTACTTTTTTACCCAGTTCAAAAGTTATCAGATTATGATCGTTGGATGTCTCACAATTGTGCACTTGCTAGTTTCCTATTAGTTCTCCTGCTTCCACATTACACAAGGTGATATCAATGCTAGAGCTGGCTCCTACCCTTCCTACATATGTTGCAGGAGATCCTGGCTGGCTTAACACCTCCAGATGCCTTGATGTAATTGTGTCCTCTAGTAGTTTCCAACTTTGATACATCCTATACCCTCTTATTCTACCATCTTCCCTTCTTATGTCATTGCTATGCCAGAGTGGAGACCTGGCATTTGCACCCATCATGTATACAACTGGTATGTTAGGGAATGACTCATCTATCTTTTATAGTTGTTCTATATAAGGTTATATTTCCTCCCGGAAATGAAAATACATGTTAACTAGTAAACATCCACCTATCCCAGTTTGAATTTCCACACATATGACCTTATCATTACAAAATTGACTAATCCTCGTTACTGTTATGTGCCTGTTGAGAACTATAGTGACATTCATTGGTGCCTTCCCATTCGATATAATTCTGGCCTCTTTTGGCATCTGCAAGATAATTTTGTTTTTGGTGCTATAGGGCTCCTGTAGGCACACAACATCCAGCTCCTTTTCTTCCAACACCTTCCTTACTTCTTGCATCCGTGGATAGTGGAATTCGCCTTAATGGTGTCCCCACCTCAGAAATGAATTCCTCCCCATGCCAGGAGAGCAGAGGTAAGATAAGGTTGAATGGCCAGATCTAGAGCATTAGCCTCACCCATCCATTAGTGATGTATGTGTATAATCTGAACATGTATTAGTATGCAAATGAAAAAAAAGATAAATAATGACAATTCTTGTTTAGATCCTTATATGAATCATCTAGTTTATGTTTTTGACTTACTGGTATGAGCTCAAGAGGAACATTGAGGTTCCTGTCCTCTAGTCTGACATTCAAATTTGTCAGATAGTGAGTGGCACACTCGTTCAACTGCTCACTGAAGTTCTGTTCCAGATTACGAATGTGAGTGAATAGGGATTGTGCTTGCTCGATGAAGGATCCCACCAAGTCATTCAAGTTACGTTCAAAATTACCATTGGTTTCCTATAAGGACATTAGATTATGTTTCTTTATTTCTAGTTTATATGCTTTACGGTACATTTAACAGGAGGTAAAAGTGGGTCGAGAAGTTTTAACCCCAACTTATTTTAGCTTATTCTACACAATCAAACAAGAAGACAACTAATTGAAAAAGCAAGCAAAAAAACAACAACATGTGCACAAGTTTGGGTGACATGACATGACATGACATGAGTTAAAATCCTATTTTTATCAGTTTTTAAACAATTTTGTTTTATGAAAATAAATAAAATAATGCTTCAGTAGATATTTTTAGATATTTCCCCCCCTTCATGTGGTAATCTCAACACTTTTTGAATATTTGTCATAGACATAGAGCCAGTTGATCAGAAACTTTTTAAATAAAGTTAAAAAGTCCTGATCAAATTATTAAATTACTCACTTCGTTGGCCGTATAATATAAGCCAGAGGTGGCTAAATAGTTGATTGTGATTTACCGGTCGATCACGGCCACTTGTTTGGTCGATTGATTAAAAAAGATTGAGCGAAAGAAAATGAAAGAGATAGTTAAGATTGAGAAAAATAAGAAAAAAATATATGGTTTGCGGATATTTTTCAAATCAACATTAGAAAATCGATATATCGAAGCTGTCTGACTGATGACCATTTACAATCCTGCCTTCATTTATGACAGAGTAATTATGAACCCCCATCCAACAAACTATTCTAAGATTATGAGGTGTCGTGCATTAACTTCAAAGTCAAGTGTTTAATGAAAGAATACTTTTTAAGGGAAATTTTATATATATTATGTGGATTGATGAAAAAAAAACTCTGGTTCAATGAGTGAAAAGACTACCTCTAAGTTCTTATATGCAATATAATTTTACTATTAAAACACAAAATGAGTTATTAATTTTTTACAAATGAAACAAATAATAAAAGCCTATGATTCCGTTGTACAGTAGATCGCAAGAAATTTTCCTTCTCTGGAGTAGATCTCCAGATTGAAAAGTCTGGCCACTCCTGGTCTAAGCCACTACTCTCGTAACAAACCAAACTGTCGATGATGGGGAGATCGCTGTTCGATCCCAATCGGATGTACTGAGAGTGATTTTTCCTAAATAGTTTCCCATTCTCCACACAAATGCAGGTACATTTCTTCTAAATTCAACCTTCCTCATCCGTAATTCATTAGCCTAATACTTATGCATACAACTTAAATGGGTAATAAGATATGATACTAATAAAAACTATGCATAAATATTCAAAAACAGTTTAGAGATGTGGAAAATTAAACTAAATGTTTCTACTTAAACAATATTTTTTTCATAGATGAATAAATATGGACCTTAACTCATGTTCCTTAACATCCCACCTTAAATAAAGAAAATTCCCAATTATTCCTAAGAGTATAATTCGAACGAGTATTAAGTCATGCTAAAAAAAGGGGTGGGTGAGATATTCCTGGAAGGGCAATACGGTTTACATCTTACCGTGTGGTCCAATTAAGATATTTTCTTTCATGGGAATGAAGTTTATGATAAGCATGTTAGCTGAAATGAGAAACAAGATTAGGAATTAAGTTATCCGGGAAAGAGTGAGAGTATATGGGATAGTATACCAAAGACAATGATGGAGATGAATAAGCATGTAGGAAAATGACTGCAAGGAAGACCAAGAAAGAGATGGGGGAGGAGCAGATAACATGAAGTGTACAAGTAAGAGGAGATGAACGGAAGCGATTAAAGAAAGAATAATGGCAGAAGGATAAATAGAGGATGATGGAGGCATTTTACTAAACTGACTCAGCCACAGTCTGGAAATAGTTGATGACTTTTAGGTTGTGTGAACTAAGCTTTTGGGCAAGTTTTGAAGTGTCGCTGTTGACCTTGTAGTCTTTTAAACACTCAATATAAAATATAATTTAATTTTCATTTATTAGAGGTATTTAATGTGCATTTTTTGAGCTGACTGATTATATCAACACACAACTTATAAACTAACTTAAATATATAAAAGAGACAACACCCATCCTCTGGCCATGAATTCATCAGTGCGTAAGGGCAAATCCACATTTCACAAATGATAAAAATGTTCAGCGTTCATGCTAAGAATTGAACCCAGGACCCTTAACTCAATAGACAACCAACACACCAACTGAGCTAAAGTGTCGAACTTTATAATATGTGTGATTGTTCCCTTTTATTAACCTGGATAGTCTAGATTATATTATATATTGCAAGGTTATCTTATTATAACTGACCTCAAGTTGTTCAAATAAGGTGAGCTCTGCCTCCATGAGGTCATACCAAGTTTTTTGGCAGAATTCATGATAAGAGTCGGTGTGTTTTTGCATCTCATCAATTTGTCTGCTCAAGTCCTCTTCATCTTGATCCTCTACAGTTTTGGCGAGTTCGTGAATATTATGAAATACACCAGCTTTCTTGACTAAGAATTCTTCCATCAAACTAATGAACAACAAAATACTATGAGAAAACTCTTTGATCAGACTGCAATCCAGGTTTTAGATGAATTTAAAAATAACATTTTATTATTTATAAATGTAAAAATAATGACAAAGCAAGTATTATTTTTTCTAAAAAAATAAGAAGTTGTGTTGATTTTGTTTCAATAATTTACAACAAATAAACTTTTATATAAATACCATGATACTTTTTATATATTGACGACAATAATAAATTCAAATAGAAAATGGGAGAAACTCATATGGGCAGAGTCAGTAATGATGGGTGCTGAAGAAGTGCAGTTTGAAAGGTAATTCAATCAGTCAATGTGAAAGAATCCTCATGTTGAGAGGATGAGAGTGGATCAAAAGGAAGGGGTAGACCACCTTAGGCGTGACTAAATGTTTTAGATGAATATATGAAAAAGAGAAACATTAATACTTTTAGGAATTAAAGAACATGTATGACTCGATTTATGGATGTTGTTGAAGCAAAGGGAATATGCAAGGATAGTGAAGTGTGAAGAAAGTGAGGATGGATTAAGTACGGAGTTGTTTATTGAGCTATATGCACAGTTTCTTGCCTACCCCATAAGGGAATGGCGTGATTAGATGTGTATGTATTAGTATGTAAAGCTTAGAATAAAATAAACTATCTTAAAGAGATACAACAATTATTTTTCCATTCAATTGTAGTTGCGGATTTCTTAAAAAAAAACCACTTTGATTTATATATTAAATGCAAATGTTGTGTAGTGTCATTTAGTGTGTCTATTATTGTACACATACTTTGTTTGTGGATAACACTATTTAAATTTTGTTTACAAATAATACCTGGATATGAGTCGAATCTGGGAATTCTGATTTATCAAGTTGACATTCTCCCATTGACCTGTCAGGATTGTCACATGCTAAGACCAATCTTTAATAATATATTATGTAAACAATGTACAGAAGGATCATAAGTACCTGCATCACTGAAGGTAGTTTATAATCCCCCTCTATCCATACTTATGTGTGGGAACATTTACTTTAAATTACCCTCTTAATCTTTACCTTTTAGGATAAATCGCCAATCACATTTATGTTGGATGTACAAATAAAGAAAAATGCACAAGTGATTAAAAAAACGGTGGTTGCTGTGACTGTGATAGTACTAGTAGATAGCGACGAGTAGCCAATGCTCTAGAATATCCATACAGACCTAGCCTTAAATAATGAGTGAAAATAAATCCCGAGCTTAGGATCATCCTGGATAGCCCAGTTGGTGCAATTAGTTCTGGTATGTGACCTATTTCCAAGTTTCATTTTTCGATCACGTTAAAAATATACTTTGTACACAGGCCAAAACCTTTGTCCAATAATAATTTACACACAATATAAAAAAATACATTTTACATCAATTTACCACTTTTTAGCTCATATTTCCAAAATACTACTCGATTGTAGAACCTACTTAACCTAAACACTCTTAAATATTGGTTCTATATTCGTATATGCATTTCACACACACACACACTTGGTACAAATGAAATGTTACTCATCTCTAGTGCCTGTATAAAGGGAGTTATGTTGGTGGGGCTTACTGCTGGCTGTTGAGTCTGTTCTCTTCCTTGGCCTTATTGACACAGGCCCTGAACAAGGTCATCTCTTCTTCACGCACCTTGTGCTGTCTCAAACCTATAGAGAACAACTGTTCAATCACCTCCATCATCTGCTCACGGAAACTAAACCACAACTGTCAAGGAGATATTTGTACACATGTTTAGCAAAGTATATTTTAAGTGTTGTTAGTTAGTTATTTTTTAGCACCGCATCTTACTACCTGTTCAGGCGATATTTATTATTATTATTACTATTATTATTATTATCATCACCGCAACTTACTAGCTGTTCGGGTTATACACACTTATGCTAATGTATAATGGTAGGGTGATTGTGATATGAAATGGAGGACCTACAGTTTAATGTGGGATCCGAACCACGGTGGAGGCCTGCCATTCCACACGTTCACAAGTTGTGATTAATACACTTCTTGTCAGAGGTGAAGGAAGGGTTTGGTAATCAGATAATTATGTGCCGAGACCGAGGATTGAACCCCGGACTCCCAGCACAGAAGTCTGACACCTTACCCCTAGACCACCAGGTCACCGCTTCAGGCTATATGCATATTATGTACTAATTATGCTAATGAGTTAAGGGTGAGGAAGATTGAATTTAGAGGAAGTGTATCCACAACTGCATGGAGGGAGAGTGGAAAACCATTTTGGAAAGGAAAAAAAACAGTAGGCCCGACTGGGATTTGAACCTTGACCTCCCTGTCATCTGCAGTCTAGTCCAACACAAGAATGACACCTTAGACCATGTGGCTACCGAAACAGGTAGTTGGTTAATAAAGGTGTCTCTGTGAGTTTTTTGTGTCACATCTTGCTGCCGTGCCTTTTCAGGCTATAAACATATATGTATAGGAAATGTGCCCGTATTTGTGTGGAGAGGGAGCGAACTATTTAAGAAAAATCATCCTCAGCACAATCGGCTGTGATTCCAACCTTGACTTCCTCGTCACCAGCAAACTAGACTAATCAAGCTTGACATTCAGTCTTCTTGCCCACCAATGCAACTTCTTGCCCACCAATGCAAGTAATATAAGTGTTTAGTGTGCACTTTCTGAACCGACCGATTTTATTTGCATACCTCTTACCAACAACTTTACTCTTAGAATGCACAAACACCCATTCTCTTGGTCGTCCATTCATCTTTGGGGAAGGGGAAACCCCGTCAAATTCATCAATATTAAACTGTTCAACAATGCCAGGGAATGAACTCGAGAACTACCTATTTAGTAAGGAAATATGCCTCTGACCTAGATAAGGTTTTGTACTATTTTAAATGTTTACAATTGTAAAACGTTATTGATTTTGGCCACAAGAAAAAGTTTGTATTTGAAGAATACATGAGAAAAGGGTGGGGAAAGTTACATTATCAACAGTTTCCAGGACTAACTTTTATATCTCAAACCCTGTAAGGAACTCAGCAAATACTTTTCTTTTAATTGCCGGTAATTTAAATATGACAAAACATCTTTTAAACATAACCTAGAGTGCATTATAAAGTTCAAATGATTGTGCAGCACTAGCTCAATTCGAGCTAAAATTGGACTTTCCTTTGATTTCCCCTATACCCTTCATTTTTAAAATAAAGGCCCATTCTGTGAAAATTGTAGCTACAAAATTTGAGGTTTTTGTTGTTGTTGTGTTTAACAAACTGCAAGAGGATTCAGATTCTTGGACACTTCTTGGCTTCTCCCAATTTGTCACAATCTTGTTAAAGATTGGCAGTGTCACACAGTATTTTGAAACCATCAAATCAATGTGATACAATATAACCCCGTAATACTCAGAAATTTCATAAATCTAGTCATAAAATCACTCTTAAATTAATCAAAAGGACATCACAAGGCCATCACCTATTTTGTTTTAACACTAAGTCCTGAGATATAAAAGTCATTTAAGAAAATTACCACTAATCTGGTTTCTTTTTGTGCTTTGTGTAATTGAATTAATGGGTTAGAAATGAGGAATGTATAATTAAATCAAGTTTATATTTGTTTGCATCTAGGAAGAGTCTGAAATCAAATAGGAAAAACCACCCCACTACACCTGGCCCGGATTTGAATCCCAATAACTTTGTCAACAGCAAACCAGACTAGACAAGACTGTCCTCCTATGTGGGTAAAAATTCTGTAGCATCAACATATGAAATTAAAGTTGTGCAACTTTTTTACATTACAGCTGAATGTACACCTCAATCTGAAATATAAGTATACATAAAAATAACAATGTATAGATATATTTGTCTTAATACCAGCCTCATGGTCAGTGCACCTGGCTATGAGCCTAGGGGTCCTGGGTTTGATTCCCACCTGGTACCTTGAGTATCTTTCTCAAAAGGGGAACTACCTTAACGGTCACCAGCGTTTGGTTAGTTATTCTTAATTTAGGTTTAAGTGTTTCCATTGGTTCCACCCCCTCATCTCATCGGGACATGAAAAGAGCCTCTACGAAAAGGATGTATGATTAGTACATTCGGGCCTCCCCTCGGCAATGTTACATTAGTACTGGACAACGACTGATGTGGCCCAAATGCACAATATTATATATAGGCCTACATTTATTTTAATAAAGGAAACATTTTTTGTAGATCCTTGGCATCATCGTTCATTTCCAGAAGAGCCAAACCCTCCTTATCATCCTTGAACATTGTGATGAACAACTCATCCGTGTCGAGTCCCTCCACATAGGCCTCCATGTGATATTCCAATTCCTTCTTTGCCTTCTCTTGCTCTTCCTTCTCCTGTGTCTCTTTTGCTTCTCGCTCTTCCAATTTCTCCAAAGAAGAGCTGCTCATAAAAATAAGACTTCAGTCACTATGGCATCTGTTGTAAAGTGTAATTCTTTGTGTTCAAATCCCATTCGGAGAACTTCAAGAAGAGATTTGACTGGAAAGATATAACTTCTTTTTGTTTTACTTGTTCTTAACACAAGAATTATTAGTTAAAAAATCTAATGGGTATGGATCAAAAATATATTTATTGCAACCATGTAGGCATAATTAGGGGTTGGGTAAAACCACCCCTATTTCACATGGCACCTATATTTGAACCTTGACCTTCCCATCAGCAGCTATTATGACAACAATACAGTCTGTATGCATCACTAAATTAATGTTTCAGAGTATGCTTTAATCAAGAGGTCTTAGACATTTAAATAGACAAATGATTCAAAAAATGCAGTTTTCTGTATTTTCATCTAATGTTTGTCATTTGAAGTTTTGACATAAAGGATTTATTTTCACACGAAACCTCCAGTTTAAAGTGTAATTAAAACACAATGATAAGTATACCGAATGTG
Organism: Timema monikensis; assembly: GCA_902151445.1. NCBI lineage: Eukaryota > Metazoa > Arthropoda > Insecta > Phasmatodea > Timematidae > Timema > Timema monikensis. The sequence continues at coordinate 530,888 of CABFVZ010000265.1, read as the reverse complement.
GCAGCACAGTGACGTTAAACTAAATGTATGTATAACAAATAGTACTAAGGAATGCTATATGATTAATATTCTTATGTTGGTTTAATGTAAATTTTGTTAATATAATTTACTAGATATATTAGATGCTACTTGTGTTAAATGTTTCTCCAAACAAAGTTTATATTAGACCAATCTTATAATGTTCTGCTTTGGTCACATATAATTAAGTGAATCCATTTTCATATGACTGCTATGCAATGATGGAGTTTATCAACTTTCCTTAGCATGACCAAAATGCATTGCAACTATTTGTGCATGGCGTTTGAAAAGGCCTGTGTGTCTAATATTAATGAGCTTATCTAACATCAGCCATGTGGTTTTATTCTGAGCAAGAAACGAACTAACAACTCAAAAGAACCTCAACTTTGATTCATTGCCATGTTAAGTTGGGATGGAAGGGAGTGTGAGTAAAAAATCCATAATTTTGCAATTTTTATAACAAAATACTTTTTGGCCACAATAAATACAATATTGTTTCAGTAGAAACATTTAGTTTAATTTTACACACATTGTAATCCAAACAGTTCTTGATTGTTTTCCATGAACATTTTAGCATTTGACCAGAAACTTATTTTATTAGTACCGTGTCTTACTACCTGTTCAGGTTATGCGCATATGTACTAATTATGCTAATGAGTTATGTATGAGAAAGGATGAATCTAGAGGAAGTGTACCCACATTTAAATGAGGAAGAATGGAAAATTATTTAGGAAAAAGCCATCCTCAGCACACTCAGTTGGGATTCGAACCCCAATCTTCCCGTCATTGGCAGACTAGTCTATTGCGAGAGTGATACCTTAGAAAATGCGGCCACATAAGCAGGTCAGAAACTTTTTAAATTAAGAAAGAAAAATCCATGGTCATATTACTTAATGCCCATGGCATTAAGTACTATTACTTACTTAATTACTATATGTAGGAAATTAAAACAAAAGTTTCTTCTGAAGCAGTACATATTATCTATTTAAGCCAAGACATGTTTTTGTCATAAAAACTTTAAAAAAATGCATACTTAGACTCTCATTCTAATCCAAGGTGGTTAGAGTTGAGGAGAGAGTGCTAGTTTCTAAAGGGGTTGGTAACACTTAATTAGGTACTTATAAAGTTCTTATCTCACTAATAAAAAATTGTTCACATGAACATCACCACACCACACTTGAACTAAATTCAAGTAAAACAATTGATTAAAGTATGTTACTGTATTAATACAATCAGATTCAAATAAGAAGACACTTTTTCAACAGTTACAAAATTTGTTACAACAATGTCAATTCATCTGGTCTTCAGCTATCACTTTTGATAAATAATAACAGCTATAAAATAATACTTTTAATATAGTGAAATAATATAGGTATTGACTGTAAAAAAAATATATGTTTGCATTTCCTAAAAGTTTTCCATACCAGAATCTTACTATACCTGTATTCCTGACAAGCATCGTTTCTTTCTGTCAAAGTGATCATTTTATACTCGTAGTAGGTCAGGTTAGGTAAGAAAGCACACACATATGAACGAAAGTTCAACTTTTCTGCACAAGGATTTCCAGCCATATTAAGAGACTTCAAAGCTGAGAATTGGCGCAGGTAAATAACCTAAGATTGAAGAAACTTATATGAGTAAATATCATTAGATTATAAAAAAAAGCTTTTTTTTACTATATGCTTTGTTCTGTGTTTCTTAGTACACCATATAGTTTCTAGATTCTTGTTTAAATTTTGTTCAGGGGGCCCAACACTATCTTAGTGTTGTTATCACTTTAGACCATGTTTAAAGAGAATTTGAAATCGCTTGTTTCTGGCCAACATACCAAGATTAGAAACATAAATGCAGGGCCAAATATTAGTAGGCCTACTTGATTGGATATTTATGTATCAATATCTGTTAAAAGTATCAAGGGAGACCTTTTGCTTGGTATTACAATGCTAGTTTTTCAGTGCTTGGAGGCATTTGTTTATTTAAGGCATACACCGTCACAACAAATACTAGTTTAAGAAACGGCTACAATTAGTAATGATTAGATATGACTAGACACAGCCTAGCTCAATAAAGTACAGACCTTTTCACTGTAGTCTGTAGGTGTCTAAACATAAACCTTTTCAAGTGGTTTCAGCGCATGAAAGTTAATTTTATGGAATCTACTTCAATATTTATTTCACATAATTTGTATGGTCTAATTACAGCACTGGCTACTAGCCATCTAATTTCTATAATCTATTGGAATAGAATTTGGTGGGAAAATATTAAGAAAATACACCAGAATTCACCAGAATCGAGATTGAAAAACTATATTGTTGATGCCAAAAACACCTTTAAGAATGCTTAAGTAAGTTTTCTTTATTTTATTTAAAAAAAATGTTGTAAAAAATTATTTGTACATTCTTGATAAACAAAGCCTTACTAAGAAACATTGTTGTTAGGAACCTCCCTTAACATTTTCATTGCTATAAAAAACTTTAACATAATTGAGGTTTATTGAGATCATTACTAATAAATCATTAAAACGTCAATAAATAAGCTACTGTGGTATTTTTTTTATAAAGCAATAGACATATTGGAGAAGGTACTTGTGGTCTGAATTTTATAGGAAGGCCATTACTTGAAAACTGGAAAATCTTGTCACCACAATGGTGCAAATAAAAATATTACAACTATATTACATTCTTTGTCTGTTTAATTAATGATGTAAAAATCAATCATACAATAATCTATAAGGAAGTATTCTTAGTTACTAAATCAACTAAAACATATTTCTACAATGCCAAATTTTAGTGACTGTCAATCAATGTTGGTGGTCGAAAATGGGCTTCTTTTAAAAATCAAGTTTTAACAATGTTTATTTTAGAACAAAATTTTGTTTCCCGAAAAACAAAAATTTAATTCAAAGCTATCTTGTACACACTAAAGCAAGGTCATATCGAGTGAATAGAAAGGTCCAATTCCTTCTTACCTGAATGTTGGCCCTATTAATGGAATGCATTTTTGTATTCCTAATCCAACACCTTAGCTTGGTCATCAGTAGTGGTTGAAAAATCTATCATTGTTGAAATGTGGGTTTACCCTTTCACAGTGATGAATTAACGGTCAGGGACTGGATGTTCTGCCTCTCCTAGTCTTAAGTTAGATTATAAGGAATATGAAGATACGACAGGCCTAGCCAGCCGGTAGTGTCAAATATATGACTTGAATAAAAAAACTGACCCAGACCATAGGATGGAAATTGGTTGTAAAAAAAAAATTGTATTCCTCCTCAATGCCTAGTTGCTTATTGGAGTCTTATAAAATTAATAGCAAATACAACCCTAATTATTTTTACAGAAACTTTTTAAATAGCTTCACGAGACATTTAATTTTATAAAAATGTCTTGCCATACCTTGTTGGGGGAGCTCACTATGAGCTACTGCAAGCAACACCCTAATTAGCCTCGTGGTATAGTGGTTAAAGCCCCTGGTTGTTGACATAGAGGTCAAGGGTTCTATTCCTGGCTGGTACTGAGGAATTTTTCTCTAAAGGGAAGTAATTCCTATGGTCACCAGTGTTTGGTTAGGTTATGATCTTCATTGGCTTTACCACATAAAATTCACTACCATCATCATTATATAACCTCATCAGGACATGGAAAGAGCCTTCACAAATAGGTTGTGCGAGTAGTACATGCAGGCGTCCCCTGGGCAATGATACATTAATACCGGATAATCTTTCGGCAAACTGGGATACAGGTTGATGTAGCTCAGCCACAGCCTTATTATTTAAAACCCTAAAACAAAATAGCTGCATGCTATTTCTCATATCAGAGTCAAAAATGGTCTCACACACACACACACACACCCACTCATGCCTGTCTTATTATAATTAAAAGGCAACTTATGCACATAATGTGCCTAAGATGTAAATTACCAAACAAATTTGTCAGAAGAATACCGTACATTGTCCCAGCTGTCGATCTTGTTGTTACCAATGCTAAAAATCATCATTTTGGTGAGTGTGGTAATATTCTCGATGACTGAGATGCGGTTTTCAAACAATAAGAGGATCTCGAGCTTCACTAATGCTTCCAAGTTCTCAATCTTTTCGATGTTATTAAAAGATAAGTCAAGTTCTCTCAGATTCACCAGCATTTCCAAATTTTCTATTTTCTCTATGATATTGTTACCTAGCTGTAGTTTAACCAGCGATGTCATGATCCAGAGATGATCAATTTTTAAAATATCTGAAATAAATATAAATTGTCTAAAAACGTAACTAATTCTTTTATATTTAACTCTAGTAAACAAGCACACCTATTTTACACACAATTTCAAAACGTTGGACCAACAACAATGGGAATTGCCAATGGTAGAGATATTGGTGTTTGAAACTCTAACAGGTGTCCTGAGGGTGGTTTTTCCAAAATTATTTTCCACTTTCCCTCAATGAAAATGCAAGTACACTTCCTCTAAATTAAACCTTCCTCATTCCTGATACTTTAGCATAATTAGTACATGTGTACAATCCGGAAAGGTGGTATGACCCAGTGAGTAAAAAACAAAAATTGACCTTACCTTAATGTGCCTGAGAATAATACATTCTTGGTTGCTCACCTATATGGGTGTTTGATCTAAAGACTAAATGGAACTTAAAAAATTTTAATCATATTTTTAACACACTTGATAATAGGCTTATCAGTAATCTAACTAAACAGGATAAGTCGTGTGAAGTTTAAGAAACTATGTCAGTATTTAGTTGAAGCTATTTGAATAGGAAACCAAAGTGTAGGAGGAAGTAACTGTACTTCCATTGCACTTGACCAAGTGTCAAAATTTCACCCACTAGATTGTAGTCAAGAATAGTAGCCACAATTATAATACTATTGGTAATTTCAAATTAATGCATTGTGCACTTCAATGGCCCTGAAATGTAGCAAGCTTACGGCACATTGTTCCAATATGGTATATCTTATAAGATAGGGTCATAATATAGCCTGTCAAGGTAAGAGTGCTAACATTCAGGGTAAATGAAGTGTACATAATTGGTCCACCACATAGAACATTGTGTCAAATTCCTAAAATAATAATAATTAAACAAGATATAAAGTACCTAGCTAAACATGCCTCTGAATTAACTAAGTTACCTACTAGCTACAATTTATATTATTATTTATTAATAATAATACTAATTATCATTATAATTAATTCATGAACACGAATCAATTAGAGGCACAACCCCGTCCTCTTTCCCCCTTTTTTTCTCACTCCATTGGTACCCCTCAGTTTGTGTTCTCAGATGTGGGGTGAACTAATGAAAAAAAAAGTGACCCAACTATCCAAATATCACAAACTGTATTTTAAGTAAGACCTACATACTTAAAAACTCTAGTCTTATTTTATCTACTTCTTCCATTGAACGTCCCTCTTCTTTTGCAAGTCTTCCTGCTTCTCCTTTTGGTCCTTGTTCGTCCATTGCTTTTAGAATCATTGCATTGTCAATTACCCCTGGTTCAAGGGAATCGTGTATTATACTCATTCTTGATCATTCAAAAGAAAGTACTTATTTTAAAAATTGGCAATGACTTAATGTAAGTTACACAATACTTTTACAAGTCAATAATACCCATGAATTAAAGCATTATCACTTTACTACACACAGCCTGTCATGTTAGTAAACAAAATTAGCGTCTTACGTTGCTATGACAACTTCACGACGTTAAGGTGATCAAGTTTTTCAGCAGAGGGCGTGTTGCGCCATCATATTCTCATGATTTTCATTTGTCAGTCATAAAGAAAAACATGTCGTTCTTCGGTGGAAATCCGTTTACTTCGCCCGTTGGGCAAAGAATAGGTAATATATTAAAGGATTTGTTTAATTAATTGATGTAAAACCTTGTAGACGTTTTTATGTAATATATTTAACACAATGAGTTTGCAAATAACTCGATTTAAATAAGCCAACATGTCAAAACGTTTTGCAATAACCCTAAATGTGAACAAGTGACTATCGATCTTTAGTTTTTACTGCATAGACTTTTTCATTTATTACCTTAAATGGCTTTGTGAAAAGGCAACAATGTATAATTTTAATATAACTGTGATTACAAAAGTGTCCCCTCAATAGCCATATTTGTGTTATCTCAAACTACGCTTAGATCAAAACCTTTTGACAGTTGTTAACATTTCTAAATGTTGTTTTTATTGTCATTGACTGGATTGTCATAATGTACAAAAGACATCTGAATTCGACCGATTATTGAGGGAGCATTACTTTTGAAAAACTTATAAACCTGTTCATTAAACACGACCCAATCATAGGCCTAGAGTTATAACCAACATAATTTATATCTCCATTTTAAATAGCATAACTGTATGTAAACAGAAGCATTTTGATGGGTTACAAAGCTAGGATAGCAGTGTTAATTTGTTTACAAATTCACCAACCTGTTTGAAGAGAGAAAATAAAAAGACAAAAACATTATAAACTTATTTAGGGACCTAGCCAAAATTATCTTAAACTATGCATCTGCAAAATATGCAGCACAATTCAACCTCGACTGCTGTAAACTGTCGACTGTGATATTCAATAGGCCTAACCTTAATTATAGTAAACTTTTAAGGGACTTGATCTAACCAACCATATGGTATATCTAATGACTTCACAATTGCCATTTTGATGTTACAGAACCTACACCAAAATCCTAGCATGGTTAGATTCATAGTAAATAAGTAAATTATTATTATTATTATTATTATTATTATTATTATTATTATTAGCACCACGTCTTACTACCCGTTCGGGTTATACACACTTACGCTAATGTGTAATGGTAGGGTGATTGTGAGATGAAATGGAGGACCTACAGTTTAACGTGGAATCCGAACCACGGTGGAGGCCTGGCATTCCCCACATTCACAAGATGTCTTGTCAGAGGTGAAGGAAGGGTTTGGTAATCAGATAAATCTGTGCCGGGACCGAGGATTGAACCCCGGACCCCAGCACAGAAGTCCGACATCTTACCCCTAGACCGCCAGGTCACCCTAAATAAGTAAACATTAAAAAAAAAAAAAAGTTAATGAATAAAGTGTCTACTTGAACATGGACAGTTGTTATTTGTGGAATTGTTTTATTCTAGAAAATGAGTTAAAATCTAAGAAAAAGTTAGATTAAATTTAGCCAATTTATAAGTAGGTAAGCCTACTCTGCTTAATAGGTTTGATTACTATTCAAAGTAAGTTAGGCATATATTTCTTATGAAGAACCTTATCCAGTGAATTTAAACAGATACTAAACTAAATTCTGACCTTATGAATTAAGCTACTACAAATTCTGTAGCCATAGGTCTGTAGTCCTTAAAAATTCTATTAGAATCTATTCACTTTGTATCTTTGATAATGTGACCATTTCAACCAATGAGTTTATAGTCGGAGACCTCGTCCAATAAAACTTTAGAAAGAAAATTGTTTGTGGTAAGGGGCAACTACCAAGCAATCAGCTGATCAATAAATGAAACTATTTAACTACTTTTTGAGAAAAGGCCCAGGAAATACTTGAAATGTAAGCTAAGTACAGTCACAAGACATCTAGCATGAATCTAAAACTGTGACAATCTAACCTCATGTCTATCACAATTTTAAATTCGTGCACAATTTAATCTCTGGCGCGGGCAGATTGTTAGGCCTAATGTGTTTTTATGGTTAAACATAACAAACCCCATTTTGAATTAACCTGAAGGGGAAAAAACTTTATGTACAATTGGGAAAGATTCTCAAACACCAAATGTTCTAATTTAATAATCTGACTGATAAGAATGACAACTAGGATGTATCAGGGTTATGGAGTCAGTATGCCTAGCCTTGACTTCAACTCTTCTACTGTTCGACTTCAACTCTTTCATAAATGGCAAATGTGTATTAATAAGTAATAACAAATTTGGGAATGCCAGGCCTCCACCGTGGTTCGGATTCCACGTTAAACTGTAGGTCCTCCATTTCATTTCACAATCACCCTACCATTACACATTAGTGTAAGTGTGTACAACCTGAACGGGTAGTAAGACGCGGTGCTAATAATAATAACAAATTTACTGCAGCAAAATGCTCTAATACAGATTACTTCTTGGGAAGCTTCTTTGGAATTGTGAATGTATATTTAGATAAATTTATCAATCCAAATTACAAATATTGGCCCTAAAAATAAAACGGTATATAATTGAAATATATTTATATGGGTCTATATTGTTATACTACTATAAGTTTTTACTTTGAAGCCAGTTTTGAGTCGGTACATTTTTACCAACTCCGCTCAAAATTGCTTACGACAACTAGCCAAATATGAGGGGGTATAAAGTTTCAATTTATAGTTCTTTAATATTGAAATAAATTACCTGATTTAAATCTGGTTACTATCTCCTTCAAAGTAGTCCCCTTTGGCAGCGATACACTGATCTCAGCACTTTTTCCACTTTTGGAAATCTCCCTGGAAGTCTGTATCTCAAAGCGTGCACAACACCACCTGCAATCCACACTTGATTTCATTCACAGTGTTGAACCGGTGACCCTTGAGCTGTAACTTAAATCTTCAAGAAGAGTAATAAGTCAAAGGGGTCCAAATTGCATGATGGGTAAGGAGCGATGATCATGTTGTTGCGCCCGATAAACTCATATGTTTTCATCGCTGTGTGTGCAGGTGCATTGTCATGTTGGATCATCCAATTGCCTGCACACTGCAGTTCTGGTCTTTTCCGCTGAATGTCCTCCTTCAGACGCTTCAGACATGACGTGAATGGGCGTGAGCATTGTCTGCACTGATCTGTATGACACAATCATGATGTCATGAATGTCATTCTGCGATCCTAATGCACAAGTTGCTTAACTCTGTCCACAATTTCTGGGTTTGTGCTTGTGTAAGGTCACCTTGACTCCTCTTCATCTTTCATTGACATTCCGCCTCTCCTGAAGCATGAGTTCCACTCAAAACACACTGGATGGCTCATAGCTTCACTGCTGTAAGCCTGCTGCATCATTTGAAAGGTCTCTGTTCCAGATTTTCCGAGTAAGACACATAATTTGATGTTCGCTCTCTGCTCGAGTTTGCGGTCCATAATAAAATCGCAAATGCACTCGTGCACATCGTTAAATAAACGTGTGTACCACAGCCACTGATCTTCACAGAATGATGCCACTTGTTGTACTGACATATGAAGGTCACAGCGTGCCACACCAGTGAACGCATCCCCATGCTGCGCCTTGTTTTCATTTTACAGAACCACTCTTGAAACTTTTTGATACCGCCTTGTAAGTGTAATTCCAAACATTATTTACCAAACTCGCCTGCTTCAATGCTAAAATTCCCTAAGGCATCTCTCTTAAAATAAACTGGATTTCTGATAAGGAATAAATCTGGTTCAAATCCAACTCAGATTTATTGGGGTTGATTACCCAATTTTCCTTCATGCAAATGTAGGTACACTTCCTATGTATTAAACTATATTGATCCTAAACTCTCAAACATAATTAGTTAATTTGTGTGTAACCCAAATAAGAGGTGAGACACAATGACCTTTAAAAACGATAATCAAACATACGCATTAGCTCGATCAACACTTTAGTAGATTATGGTTCTCCAAACATTTTGAATTGCTTGTTGTTGTTTACTCTATTTTGAGTAGGTATTAGGTTTAACACCAAGTTTAATAACAACTTAATTCAATGGACAGTAGTGAGAAAGGTAGTTTAGAGGAATTGCACCCACAACAGTTAGGAGAGGTGATAGGGTAAACAACCCTGAGAGCACCCAACCGAGAATTGAACCACTACTACCTCCTCAGTGACAATCCAGTCTATCTAAAGAATTATAAATTTTATATATATATATATATATATATTTTTTTTTGTTCACGCATAGTTCCTCTCGTTAACGTCATGGCTTTATGGTTGGGTGAGTGCCATGGTTCATGTCATGGTTTAGTTAGTATCTAGTTAACTTCAAATTGCAGTCACTCTTTTTGTACATTGAACCAACCTATTCTTAGCCTAAACCTTGCCTTATAGTAAGGCCTCTATATTTATCAGACATTTTCCTCAATTTAAAAAAAAAATAGTTTTTATTGTTTTTCAAATTTGTTTGAATAAAAATGTAGGCTACTATACTGAGTAAATTATTAACTACAAGATACATTTAACTGTGAAATATTTGAAACCTTATAGAGTTAGGTGTGTGCTCGCTTGATTTCAAAGAGAATGGGGCCTGAGCTTGTTTCGTTTCTGTTCGGTAAGGAAAATCACTTTTCACTTTTGAAGTACTGGTCTGTAGGTTATCTAATTTCAAGCTGTAACAATGATCTATATATTCTAAAATTTCAGACACTTAAAAATATTATTTAACTTTAACTTAGTAGGAATATAATTATTTCTTGTGTTTGTGATCTAAATTTATTTTGATATTTGATAGAAATATACACAGTATATGGTGCAATTGCCATTCATCGATAGGTTGGTTATGTATATATCTTAAAATTTTATTTGCGGTATTTAACATGTACTTTCTAAATGACTAATAAATATCATTGTAATTAGGTAAATCACGGTGTTTAGTAAAATTCTAGATTCCCCCCAACCACCATTTTTCCACCCATTATGAAAATATATAGACACCAGTTATTACTGCCAAATTTCTACAGCCATCATTTATTAATGCTATTGAAATAATAATAATAATAATAAAGTTGCATGCCAACTTTGATAGCAAAAAATAACAGATTTCTATCTTCTAAGCCACTTTATCATTAGATTAAATGATAATACCAGTATGGGAAGCTAAGGCCTAATGTTTAATGACTTTAAAAAAAGGCCAAGAATTTTTTTCATTAGAATCCAGTGCAACCTGTTTAATCAAAGCTAACCTGTTCTTATGAAAAACAATATAAAACTGGTTTGACAACAAAAACAAAAGTGTGATGAATCCTAGTAGCTCCTATCACCATTTAAATTGCACCTATTATCCACTTTAAAAAGCAGGAAAAAATGTTTTAAATTCCACAGGTTTATTTTTTCATCCTTTGTGCCTTACCATAGGCACTAAATGGAAAAGGGATGAGGAAGATACTATAGTTTTAATAAAATGTATTCACATTTGTGTGTAAATCATTTAGGAAAAAAAACTAGGTACACTTATCCAGGATTTGAACCTCGATCACCCTAAAATCAGTTAAGATAAGACTTTATCTGTATGCCCATTGGAAGGGTATCAACATTCTTCCCCAGAAACATTTGGTCAGATATTTTCAGTTAAGGGTTATTGGTCTCCAGAATCTTGGAATGTTTAGACCACATTTATCTCTCCTGTGTTCACACGACATGACCTTGAAAGAAACTAACCAGAATTTGAACCAACAATGCTTTCCCAATGTTGCAGTCTTGGTGAATTTTGAGTTGTCACATTTCAAGTCAGAGTCTTGAAATTCCTTTCCTTCAACTGTTTAGATCCAAACCATTATCTTCCCTCGCTATAACAGACTAGTAATGATCACTGCCACCTGCTAAGCTATTTGTTTATTTACTGATATAAATTCTTCTTTAAACAATATAAAGATTAAAAATATGTGATTGGGTCTGTAGGCTGTAATGAATTTTATGATTAGCCCAGGTATTGAGTAGGAGTAATAACATGCATTAATAACACTTCTTTCTGGAATTGGGTGTTTGATACCCAAAATCACCCACCTTCATTATGAACCTGTTTTAAGGGTAAACAATCCTTCAGCATCCCAACATTAACTAGGGTATGATAAAAATAAAATTCAATAATATTCTGCACAATTTTATTGTACAACACTGAAAAAATATCTTAAATTAGATGGATTGATTAGAACATTTTTTGTGTGCAAAAAATAACCAAGCCTCTAACAACATGTTTCTTTTAAAGTCTTGGATTATTTTCAATTAAAGTATTCAAGTGATTGGTTGAGGAAGTAAACCTACAGTCTTATTAAAAATTATACAAACCAAAATTCACAACAGTCCAACACAAGCTGATTTTAAGAGAGAACTTACATACATTTTTTTAATCTGCTACGCTATGTGCTTGTAGAGAACTTCAATTCCAATCCACCCCCCTCCCCTGATAATTCAACTTGTGTGCAGCTAGACATTTCGTCGCCTGTAGGGTTGACTAACTGGCAGGTATACATTCCAGCATTCCAGGGCCGTGCCATGTTTTAATACAGAAAGACGACAGCATCAGGTGGCATCGTAAGGGGGCGGCATAAGCAGCGAAATCAAAGGATCATTCAATAATTAAAAATCTTTACAAAACGCTTTTATATATTGGTCTATGTTATTCCGATACAATTAGTGATTTATCGCACAACATTTTAAAATATGTTTGTAAATTGTAAAACATACTTAGACAAATGATTTGTTCTATTCTTTGTTTGATAGTTTGAGAAATCAAAGGCTTTGAAGTGAGAAATATTAATAACTGAAAGTTTCCTTGTAAACTTGTCCAAATAAAATTGAATCTAAACATTTTCTAAATGTATAAATGGGGCTTGGGGTAAAACTGTTGAAGCTGTAGGTAAGCACTAAAGTCCCAATTCCTTATCTTTAGAAGACCTTTGTTTGGAAACTTTACTCTGCCTTTTAAGTTAAGCTAGGCATTGGCATTATTAGAGTTATGAATCCTCTATAAAAGTGTTTTATAAGTTGTGCATACTCAAAGGATTTAAACTTAATTTTATTAATCATATAATATGTTTTGATAATAGGCTAGTACTGTAATACAGATTTTGACATGATGTAAATTGACTTTTAAATTAGCATTTTTGCCCTCTGTAATGCTGGAATCTCATCAACTTAACATTCACTTACTGTAAAGAAACTACTGTGGGATCAAGATGTATTTAACTTCTCTTAACAATTTGAGCAAAACACAACAAATAATTTCGACTGTTTGAAAACCAATAATTGTTCACTAAAATGAAATCAAATCACTTAGGGCTGATTAGGTTGCAAGTATTTGCAATATAAACTTACTGGCTGTACAAAATAAAGTATAATAAGATGCTACAACGTTTTAGAGTTTGCAAAACGTGGGGGGAAATATTTACCAAAGAATTTGTTTACATATCATAAACGAATAAAATATTTAATACCCATGTTGTCACTCGCAACATGATTGGCTGGCTAGAACACATGGTATGTCACTTAATGTGAAAGTTCTACCTCTAGACAACTCTTCAGTTAAGTGAATGTTAAGTTAACTGCATCGTGATGGCTTCCATTTAAAAACACGAGGTCACCCTTGATATTGTTATGTTACGTTACGTTACGTTACATTACATTATGTGAAAATTAAGTGAACATTTAAGTTTATTGTGATCCCTGCAGTATGGATTTGTTTAATGTATCACTAAAATGTTTTTTTTAAAATTTGAAACAGCCATTTATATTTTACAGGATATCAGGTACTTATTTCAATTGTTTAATGAATAGCTGAAAGAGTCTGACAACTTTGCTCTGTTGGAAGGGTGTCAGCCTACTGAGTTCAGAGTCCCAGGCTTGATTCCAGGCATGTGCGAGAAATGTATCATTACTGAAATCAACGTTTCCTCCCTCGCAGTGATGAATTGACAGCTCTGAGGAGCTAGGTATTGTGTATGTTATTGATTTAAGTTATTTGTAAGTTGTCTGCTGATATAATCAGTTGGTTCAGAAAGGGAATGCTAAATAACTCACATTAAAAAAAAAAAGCTGGGAAAGGAATGTTGGTTAGGCCATGGCCCCGAAAGCGCTTCTGAGTACATTGGTTTCAGTTGTTTATTTATATGCAAGTGCCAAAAAAAACCTTTTTAGGTAACATTTTAATTGCATTTTTATAGAGCAAGCCACAGATGCCTCCCTTGCATCAGAAAATTGGGCCCTGAATATGGAAATTTGTGACATAATCAATGGAACTGAAGATGGGCCTAAAGATGCAATCAAGGCAATACGCAAGCGCCTAACACAAAATGCTGGCAAGAACTACACTGTGGTTATGTATACACTTACGGTAAGCTGATTTGGGACTTTTTTTTTTTAGTTCTTTGGATCTAAATTTACAACTAACACTAACAGTCATTTATTAATGGCCTAATATTAGAGTTGGGTTAAATCCACTATTTTACAAATCTGAATCTTGCTCTTACTTTTGAATCCTGAATATTAAATTCAAATTCAAATCTGAGAAAAATTATTAATCTCAGCAGAAATAGAGATATAATAAAATAATATAAATAGAAATATTAGCCAACTAAATATTAGCATTTTGTGCTTATATGCATTCATTATAGCATCCATACATTCTATTAGGTGTTAAATTACTGGTCTGGAGTCTAGTTGTTGAGCTTGTCCTATAATTATGTTGCTTCAGAACAAGCAGTATTATACCTTTAAAACAAATTTTGTTTGAGAAAATTGAAAAAAGAATTTGCTGTAGGGATTTGAGTCTTGAATCTGATATTTTATTGAACCCAAATATCCTTAAGGATTCGAAGTATTCATATCTACTTAATAATTATATTGGTGAAGGAATAAGGTGTGTAAATTAGAACACCTCAGTATTTACTGGTTTAGAAAATGGAAAAATTAACCTCAATTTTAGTCATTTGAGAATAAACCATAACCTCACATAAAAGTTTTGGCAGCCTTAACTGTGCTGCTGCATATAACCCAAATGGGTAATAAGTCGTTATGCTAAAAAAAAAAGTACTCCAACCAAACACATGTTACTATTATTTTAATTATATTTATATACATTGACAATTATCATAATATTTTCTTTTATCATAGTTTGAACTTGGCTGCTTTATTTTGTCAAAATATTTGTATTATTTTTTCCCCACCATCACAGGTTTTGGAAACGTGTGTGAAAAATTGTGGTAAGCGATTCCACATCTTGGCGTGCAACAAAGAGTTTGTTCAAGAACTTGTGAAACTTATAGGTGAGTTTACTGTTGCTGGTTTCTTTTGAAGGACAATTGTTTATCTATATTGTTTGGGAGCATGTGTCGCTTTAGATAAGAATATTTGAAGTGTTGGCATAACAGATCACTGCTCATTAACATTCAAGGCTGTCATAGGGTTAAAAAACCAAAGCTACATTTTTTTACTTATCCTATAGTGATGATTAAATAAGTATTGTTTGTTCTTCAAATAATCATATATTTTGACTCATATAATGAATTACTATGGTTTTAATGCTGATTTAAGGGAATTTTAAATAACATCGTCTCAATTTGTAGTGTGTTGTCCATTCACCTTTTTTTTTCTCTTTTTTTTTACTTTTTCCATGAGGGCCAAGATTGTATTATTTGTAAAATTGAATCTATTCTTTCTCCTGATTGGTGTGTTGGTATTAGGTCTGGAAGTTGTAAATTTCTTCCATTTTCCTTAGCCTTTTCTTAGCATGGTTTCTAACATCCTGTAAGATATACACATATGTACTAGTTACACTAGGGAGTTAAGGATTAGAGAGGCAGAATTTAGAGAAATTATACCCACATATGTGTAGAGGGTAAGTGGAAAACAATTTTGGAAAAGCACCCTCAGTACACCCAATCTGGATTCGATCCTCCATCTCCCTGTAATCGGCAGTGACGTCTTAGACCACGCTGCCACCAAAGCAAGTCATTTTCCTTAGTGGTAAACTGAAAGAGGCCTAAGTGCTTCATTTATCCTATAATGAACTTGTATAATGATCTTTTAGCCTTTGCAAGTATTAAATGCAAACACATTTCAAATTAGATATGCACATATACATTATTGATAACATTTTTATTTGAAAAAAAGTACTGTGGGAAATCCATGCAATTTGTGAAAGTCTTTATTAAAAACATGACCACGGACTGTACTTTATATGTGTTATTGATTTTCTAACTGAACTACCATCCACATTGGTGGATATGTGGACTAAATGTTGGACTCATTTAGTCTGGGTTGACGGTGCTGGAGAGGTTGGCTAGAATCCCAGTCGTGTTAACTGAAGGTGGTTTTCATCAAGTGTTTTTTTATTTCTCTTTCATGAAAATATGGGTATATTTACCTTACATTTTACTTTCTCCATCCCAATTATGATAGTTAAAATGTATATAGCCTGAACGAGTAGTTGGACACAAAAAGAGGGTGGGTGGGGGTTGGGAGAACCTGTGAGCTATCCATGTTCTCAATCACACCCATGAAAACCTGGGTACTAGTTCATTTGGATGATTTATTTATTGGTTTATAAGTCTAAAAATGGCAGGTGGGATTTTCAATTTAAACTTTTTTAACTATTCATAGAATTGACATTGTATAGTATTACATTTGTTTGTAAAACAACTTTTTTTTTAGAACCATATCCTATTAACTTCTCGTGTTATACGCCTATGTACTAATTATACTAATGTTTTAGGGATTAAGGAGCCTGAATTTTAGAGAAAGTGTACCCACATTTGTGGAAGGAATGGGGAAAACCATTTAAGAAAAATCCCCTTCATTACACCCGGCCGGGATCAAACCCCTTATATCCCCATCTTAGGCAGTCTAGTCTTGCGAGAGTAGCGCCTTAGACCATGTGGTCACCAAAGCAATTAAGACAGTATTAACAACATTTATTGTGGAACAACCTGTATTTGGCTAAATGACTATAGTAAATGGGTACAAATCCAGGGGACCTTTGATAAATTTCGGGCTGTTTTGCTGAAAATTTATTTGTTTGCCTTAGGTTCATCTTTATATCCAATAACTATATTCTTCGTTGTTAATTTACATCTCTATAAGGTATAATTTCTTAAATCAATTTTTATTTTCCCAGGCAGTAAACATTGAGGTTAAAATGTGCACATTTAATACCTTAAATAAAAAAAGGTAGATATTTATGTATTAGATTTTGTCTACCTAAAAGGTAGAAATCTTCTTAACTTATTAATGATTTCACTTTAGAGTAGCTTATAAGTTAGGTCATAGTGTGATTCGTCAAGATAATAATGCTACCTTTTGAGGTAAACAAAATGTACAAGATCATCTTGTAAGATTATAAATAGTATGTTGATTCTATAAATGTTGGTTACCAGGCCCAAAGAATGACCCACCAACAGCCGTGCAAGAGAAAGTCCTGAGCCTGATTCAATGTTGGGCAGACGCATTCCGGCATCAGGCCGAGCTTACAGGGGTTGTGCAGGTGTACAGCGATCTCAAACAGAAGGGGATAGAGTTTCCTATGACTGATCTAGACACCATGGCACCAATACACACACCACAGAGGGTTAGTCATTTACAGATAACACATTTGAGGACAGGTCTGGATGAAGTATACTGTATAAAGTATCGTCCCGACACCTTAGCTTAGTCTGTAGCATGTCTGTCTACTGAGCTAAGGGTCCCGAGTTTGATTCCCAGCATGGCAGAATTTTTTTTTTTATTGGGGAATGTGGGTTTATCCTTTTACAGTGATGACTGGCTTACATTAAATAAAAAAACTGATTCAAGCCACAGGCTGGAAACATTAATCGATGTAAAGAAAAAGAGTTTTAACGCCTTACATAAGAAATCTTTTTCATAAAAGCAAACTGTTTTAGACAAATAGTTTGAAACATCCTTGTTCACAGGCATTTGATACGCCTTTGATACACCTTTGTTTTTATGACATCCTGAGTATAGTGAATTCTTAAATTCTCATATTCTACCTGATAAAATTGTAATTAAACTCCATGACAAGGATTCAAACCTGTACCCTCAAAATACCCTTAGAGCAGGTAGACTATCAATTAAAACTAACTCTAAAAGACCTTATTATAGTATCAGACTTTTGGAGTTCAGTCTATTCAGGTTTGATTTACTAGATATTTTCAAGCATGGCAAATTAATTGAGTAAGCCTACATAAATAGACACCTTACAAACTTTGTGAAAAGTCATGGTTCAAACTTTAAATCCAGGAGAAAGATTATTTTAATTTATGACTCGTACATTTTTTGATGATAAGGTGTCTCTCTTTCTCTCTCCCTTCATTTACTCAACTCTTGTCTGTGTATCATATGATGTTCGTCCACAGAGGAAATGATTCATCAAAAATCGTTAGGTAATCCAAGTTGTGCTGAAAAAACTTGGTTGATAGGTTCCTATATATATCTATGCATTAATTTATTGTCCACATTCATTTAAAATTAATTATTTTAGCTTCAAGATTTTTGTGTATGTGTTTTACACATCTTTTCTTTTCTGTTTATGTTCACTTTACACTTATTTTAAATCGTAGGATGTGTAAATATACCTTGTTTAAGAGGGCCACCTCGATAAACAAAAAAATTGTCATGCAGATGATCCATTATTTCAAAATATGTCTCACGCCAAAATAATTGAAAGATTCCAGCATGGTTCTTTTTCCTTAGCAACCATATAGTTTGAATTTTATTAATAAAAAAAATTGTGTGAAAATGAGACATTAACTAATTTTCAATGACATTTAAACATATTTGCAGAACTAAAATATTAAACTTGATGAAAAGGGGCTCAAGATTTGGCTTCCTTTAAAAAAGACAGTAATTTTTTTGATAGCTTCACAAAAGAAATTTTTTAAATATTTGAGAACTAGCAGCGAGATTTCCTCTTTACCTTGAGATGACAAGTTTTGTCATTTTCTTTCCCTTATTTCTTATTGACATTACAAAGGATGGTTCTAGGTGAAGGGAGTATGTGCTTAGACATATTAGAGAAGTAGTTCCATAAAAGACACAGACCATTGTATTTTAATCCATATGGCCTTACAACGATTGATACTTCCTTGCTGACAAAGGCGGTCACCGAATCCTGAGATTTTCATTGCAGTTTTACCGCCTTTTTCTTGGTTTAAAGCATGTGTATTTTTTTAAACTCACCTTGCACATCCTGTGTCTTAAAATAAGTGTAAGGTTCACCTTATTATAAAAGGGATGTGTATAGCAACCACTATAACAAACAATCTTCATCACATCTCACCGGGATTCAAATCATTAATCTTGACAACCTAGGTCAGAAATTGTTGTAGCATCTAGGTTCACTGATGCTAATCATCCATGCCTCTAGGGCTACCAGCTTATCTATATAATTTAGATTCTGGACACAGATAAATTATGCCTAGTAATAATATAAACTTGTTTTAACATTTGATAAATTAAAGTATCAATGTCATTAAATATTGTAGAATTATTTGTAAAAAAGCCTTTATTTTACACTGGGAGAATTTAATATGTGTTTAAGAGGTTTCACAGTAAACCTTTGTAAGAAATAGTAAAAATAAGCAATTCTATATATTACAGCAATATATTATTTCAGGTTGGTACCACTGTTTAATGTGACCCTTTTTTTTTTTCTCTAGTTTGGTTCACCATTCTTCATATGAAAGTGTATCTTAGGTAGTAATGTTCAAGTGCCTTGGTTTGAATTATAGTATTCTGAAGTTTTCAGCCAAATTATTATTTCGATAAACATAAATACTTTGATAAGAAAACTACTATATGAATTAACTACGAAGCTTAAGTGGAGTTTTGCTGTACTTAGTTGTTATTTTTCTTTTAGCACCGCGTCCTATTACCTGTTTGGGCTATACGCTCACTGCTGGATTAAGCTGGTACGGTGCCTTTAGCATAAAATTATGAAGGGCCCCAAATCTATAAAAATATGCATGCATAATAAAATATAAGTCATTTACTTGAAAATTGAAGTAATTCATTATGTTCATTTGCTATTCAGCTAGTTAAATGTCGGTATATTATTCAGAGGCCTGGCGTGGTTTTGACAAAAATAATAAGTACTGTACCTGCGTTTAATGAATCAAAAAGTGAAAAAAAGCATTTTTCCTGGTTCAGATTCAAATTTATTATCAAGTAGAAATATTGTATTATTGTAAGAAAATCATGCATGAATAAAGGAAGTAGTCTGTATAAATGTATACCGCCTCATTCCCCCAGTTTATAGCTTCTAGAACCACTTTTACTATGTACATTTAAGTATCACTGCCAAATGTTAAACATAACAAAACTACAATTTAAAAGTTAACTTTTCTAAATTTAGCATAAGAAAATTTGTTATTGATACTGGAAATGTATATTTCATGCATAATCATGCAGGAGTCCATGTTCAATTATTATTAGAGTGAGCTTGTTCAAGCTGTTTTGATCCAAGGGGCTCCTCAGTTCATTTTTCATCCTTTTCAATTTTGAAAATGAATTTTCTCCATTGCATTTGGTAGCCACGAGTGACAAATAGATGTGCAAAGCATTTTATATATTTGGAATACAAAGAATTGTCATCTATCAAACAAAACCAACATTATGGTAGTACCATTCAGCATGGCATTTTTTTTGTTAAACAACAGCGTTGTCAGATATCAGAATACCCTGGGATGCTATTTTCACCAGACAGCTTACAAGATTTTTTTTAATTTTAAACTCGTTTATTAAATTTTTTATTTCCTATTGAGGGCCTTCGAAAACACGGGGCTCTGTAAAGTGCAGGGCTCATAGCATATGCTATGTTTGCTAATGTGTTAATCCAGCACTGTATATGCTCATATAATAATTACGTTAATAGTTTTAGGGTTTAGGAAGGTTATATTTAAAGGAAGTGTACCCGTATTTGTGTGAAGGAAGAGTGGAAAACCATTTAGGTTGGTTTCACACCAACGAGTGTCGAGTCGAGTCTCACTGAGTCGAGTCCAATCTGACTCTAGAGTCAAGACCTTTCACACTGCTGAGTTGAGTCATCGATTCAACTAGTTTGATCAAAGTGCTCGTGCAAAATGGATGCAGTCCTAGCGATTTCCATAAATACAATTGTATGGAGACGCCGGCGTAGACGTCTAGAAAGACGTCGCTCAATGTGGATTCACCCATTTAATGTGAAACGATGCACCTTTGGTAGTTTTTCACATTTGTTTCCAGATCTTTTAGCCAACCCCAAAAAATTCTATAATTATTTTCGAATGAGTGAAGAACAGTATGTAACACTCACTGCTATGATATATGAAGAGATAAGTAAGAAAAACACAAACTACCGGGCAGCAATTTCATGTGAAGAAAGGATTGCAATATTTCTAAGGTGTTTGGGATGGGATGGGTTATAAATTGCAGGATTCTCCTGAACTAGAACAATGAGGTGTTCAGTGTCCATGCTGTTAGCCTCGGAAAGCACGTGGAAATACTAAACTTGACTCAGCTGGACTGATGAAATCTGTAATCTGCCGCATCATGGACTCTTGACTCGCCTAGACTCGGCTAGACTCGGGGTGACTCGACTCGCCGGTGTGAAAGGTTTTGGTCCACCATTGTACTGTCAAATGCAATATGTACTTGTCTCAATTGATGAGTCAGACTCGACTCGACTCGGGACTCGTTGGTGTGAAACCAGCCTTAGAAGAAACCTACCCTCAATACACCCAACCTTGATTCCAACATCGATTTCCACCTCATCGACAATCTAGGCTACTACAAGAGTAGTGTGTTAGACCATGTGACAATCGAAGCAGGTGCTACTTAATTACATCAATACATTCCAAATTAAAATTATCATTCTTCTTTAAAATCACACATTGAAAACCTTGGTTGTATAAATCTTTTTTTAACTTCCTTTTTAACTTTTGAAATTGTATATAATAATAGTTCAAAAGGATTTGTTTTACACAGTTATTTATATGACTTTTTACTTCATTGTAACCTGCTTTGGTGGCCACATAGTATAAGGCGTCACTCTTTCAATAGACTAGACTGTCGATGATGGAAAGGCCGGGATTCGAATCCCTCGAATCCCATTCTGGTGTACTGAGGGTGGTTTTTACTAAATGGTTTACCACTCTCCCACCACACAGATGCGTGTATACATAGAAAATCTGACCTGACCCTCGTGTTAGGAACTGTAAACTTTTTCCCCTCAGGAAGTCTGAATTTTAGATTTTTTAAATATTTAAATTCGCTTTAGGGGACCCGAAGGTCTAGGGGTAAGGTGTCAGACTTCTGTGCTGGTGTCTGGGGTTCAAGCCTTGGTCCCGGCACAGATTTATCTGATTTCCAAACCCTTCATTCACCTTTGACAAGACATGTATTAATCACAACTTGTGAATGTGTGGAATGCCAGGCTTCCACCGTGGTTCGGATCCTACGTTAAACATAAGGTCCTCCATTTTCATCTCACAATCACCCTACCATTACACATTAGCGTAAGTGCGTATAACCCGAACGGGTAGTAAGACACGGTGCTAATAATAATATATTCACTTAACTTTGTTTAGAGCATTCCCGACTCTGACCACGGCGTTGTGCAGACAGCCATCCCTGTCGCACCAATGCCAGTGGCCATGACAATGCCTATGCCAGTCTCACCCATGATGATGCCCCCGGTCTCACCCGCTATCCAGCAGCCCCAGTTAGTTGTCGGGGGTCCCACCACACTAACAGCAGACCAGTTGGGCAAACTTCAAGGAGAGCTAGATGTGGTGCAGGGCAATATGGTGGTGCTTAGTGAGATGCTAAGCGAGCTTACACCAGGCAAGGAGCATTCTAGCGACCTTGAACTACTACAGGTGTGTAAAACTTCCCTTATTGTTTTGTAATGATTGAAAATAACCTCCCAAAAATAACCTTTGCTAAATCTAAGTGCACATATAATAACACCCATAAACAATAAATTAACTCTATACATTAAGGACTGCGTATATTTTTATCAAAATAGTCTTTATTCACTTCAACATGTGCTTAACCTTGGATATAGTTATTTAAAAACTTCAGCACTACATTAAAGATCTAACTAAATGACCACCAAAATTAAATGTTCAAATCTTTAATAGTACTTTCTCTTCATACATATTTTTAAAGCTTTTTTATTTCAGTTTGTTGGTTAGAACTATTATTTTAGCTAAATGGACAATATTTTCAAACAAATTTATTGTTTTTGTTTAGTAAAAAGTTGTATTTCATCCATATTGCTGATCATGTAGAAAAAAATTATATCTTGGTCAAGATTAGGTCATAGCTACAGGATGAATTTCAAAACATTGGTAACACATTTTACAGAAACTACAATAGGGAGGTTAGAAGGAAATAGTGCAAATATATTGATGTTTCCGCTCCTTAAATATATAAATTAATTCTTTTATTTAAATTAGTTTTATTAATTATTTTAATGTTAGATTTAATTTCATAATGTAATGCATTGGTATAGAGAAAATCGAAGATTTCCATAACTTTTAATTTATTATTGAGTCAAATCTAATTCTCGAGTTGATAGCCATATGCTGCATTTATTAACACCTACATGTCAAATATATTTTGTTTCATTTGCATGACACTAACAAAATAGTTGCTAACCACTATTAATGAATCTTCCTGATTGGCGGAGAAAGCCGAGCCTATTGTGATCAAGAATGAATACAGGAGTTTAAGATGCTACAGTGGACTCACAGCTTTCTCCAATCCTTTTTATAACATTAATAGAGTAACATGTTTGTGTTTAACTCTAATATCTCTTTAGAATTAGAGCATGATTAATTAGTGTTGAACGTGTGTTAACTATATCAAAGTGTAGCAAGTCACAACATTTAAACAATATTTTTTACTATATGAACCTGGCCAATTTAATGGTACAAACAACAATTATATTCATCACTAACAACTGTTTCCAGGATGTGGTTGAGTCACCTTAGTAAAATGCCTCTTTCTTCCTTTGTCCTTCCACCATTCTTCTCCTCTCACTCGCACACTTGCTCTATGTTTTTACCAGACTCTAAATCTCACATGTTGGGAATTGTCGTGTATATGACAACAGTCGGGCATTTTAATTAAAGTCAATAACTTGTGAAATATAGAGCAAAAACTGTTTATCTACTTATAATAACATCCATAAAATACCAGGACTTTTTATTTTTAAAATAAGATATCACCCCTTTTTAATTATTATAAATACAGGATAACAAACTTGGACCCGATCTAATCGTGATAGCAGATATCACCTTAGTAGTGGTGAATATACATTAATATTTCACGCTAGCTTATTTAAACATTACATTGTGTGTGCATCTATTATAAGCTACCTTCTCATTCCTGCCACATTATATTGAGTTGTTGGAACTACTATATTTTTGTCTGGAAAACCTGGAAATGACAGGGAATTTCAATGTTAAAAATTAGTGGCAACCCTGTTGGTGCATATTAGGAGTCATTTGTGAACTGATGGAAACATTAGGCAGTGGTTTAGGCTATTTATACCACTATTTTATTGAAGTTTATAAAATTAATATTTTAAATTAACAATCAAAGATATGATAACTTGTCATAGTTACCATATTAATTTTAACTACAATTTTCATTTATATATGTTTATATATGTTTTTGTGAGCCCTCCAAACCTTCTTTGAATATTTATCATGCCCCAGATTGAGAACCACTACCAAATAGTATAGAATTGTTCCAAGTGTCACTATATTTCATTATTGTTTATTAATACAGTATTACATGCTTCTGTTTCTTTCAAAGCACATTGGTTCTATTTTTATAAAGCACTCTTTTTTTATCTGACTTTAGGAACTTCATGGTACTTGTCAGTCGATGCAAAGCAGGCTGGTGGAACTTATTGGCAAGCTGGCCAATGATGAAATCACGGCTGAACTCCTTAGGGTGAATGATGAGTTGAACAATCTATTTCTAAGGTTTGTTGATGACCACTTTGGAAAAAAAAAAATGTTTACATAAGAGGAAACTTAAATATAGGCTATTAAAAAAAATACAAATAGCTAAATGTTAACATTCTTTCCTATAATACATTCATTTTAAAATTCACACGTTTAGTGTTTTGCTAGACTGTTGGGTCTTGAATCGCAAATTATATTGGATCCCAAATCTCACATATGTACAAGTATTTGAGGGTTCCAACCCTAATTATGATCCACTGAAGATATTCTGAACACATGTAAAGATAGTAGCTCAAAGTAAAAATAAAAATTATTGACACCAAATTCTAGGTACAATCGTTTTGAAAACAACCGTGATGCGAGTAGACCGCTTACAACCAACGAGAGAGTGGCAGTAGCGGCCGCAGCTGCAGCTGCAGCGGCTGGGGTGGAAGTTGGAGCAGACTCATTGATAGATCTGAGTGATGAAGCAGTGGAGGCAACTCCTACTACAGGACTCTCCAATCTTAACACAAAGTTGGCTGGAATGAGTGAGTTTTTTGCCTTGGAAATTAATGTTTGTATTTCGTTCACATTATAGTATTTTGATTTGTTTCGATTAAGATTGTACTCAAGTTTGTATATTAATTTACTGTTACCTGCTATGTTGGTTAGAGTACTATAAGGTGTCACTCATGCAATAAATTGGACTGCCAATGACAGGGAGATCGAGGTTTGAATCCTGGTTGGATGTACTGAGAATTGTTTTACCAAATGTTTTTCCACTCTCCTTCCATGCAAAAGCTAGTATACTTTCTCTAAATTAAACTTTCCTCATCCCTAACACATAAGCTTAATTAATTAATATGCCTGCAACTATGGCTGGGCTGATTAGCTCATTTGCCGATAATTTGGTCACAATACAACAAAGGTAGTATACAAAACAACATAAATTATTTGAATGTACACAATTCCTAGCAAAACTCTTAACAATAATAATAAAATAATCATAGTAAAAAACTTAAATATGCTGTGGTAACTATTTGTAAAATGGGGAGGAGTAATTACAAGGTAGAAAAGTAATTTATATCTCTTTGATATAAATCCAAAATGCTCAATTGTAAACATAAATTATTAATAATTTATAGTTATTATTTCAAGCTGTATACATTAAAAAAACAAACACAAACCGTATGAAAGTATGGGTGAAATAATAATCAGTCACATTATTTCCTGTAGGTCTACACTTTCAAAGCAACATGTAATGAAATATTCTAAATAATCAATAATGCCATTTTTGTTTGAAGCTTCACTGAACCCTAATTTATACTATGTTCAAATTATAATAATAGGTCCAGAAGGTACAAAATATAAGTGCATAATAGCCATAACTAATCTTCCAGTTCTCAAAATCTTCAAAAAAACACATGAAGCTTTTAAAACTTTCAAATATGTGTTAATAAAATGGTTCAATTAATTATTTTGACAACTATTGAAAAAGACTTCACCTTACTAATTTCTACCTTTCCCCCCTCCTCCCCCAATCTCTCCAGAAAAAATCTAGTAATTTAAATGTGATTTGACCTTAAATGTGATTTAACCCAGATAGTTAAAAAGGTATCACTGTCGCAATAGACTGGACTGTCAGTGAAAGAGAGATTATAGTTCAAATATTAGTCAGGTGTAACCCGCCTCGGTGGCGTAGTTGGCTAATGCGCTTGTCGTGTTGAGCTCGACTGCTGAGGACGGGGAGATCGAGGTTCGAATCTCGGTTGGGGGTGGTTTTTCCTAAATGGTTTTCCACTCTCCCTCCACGCAAATGCGGGTTCACTTCCTCTAATTCAACCTTCCTAATTCCTAACCCATTAGAGTAATTAGTACTTAAAGCGTATAGCCCGAACGGGTAGTAAGACACGGTGCTAAATATTAATTAATTAATTAAGTCAGGTGTACTGAGAGTGGTTTTTCCTAAATTATTTTTCACTTTCCCTATACACAATTGCGGGTATGCTACCTCTAAAGTCAACCTTTATCATCTTTAACACATTAGTGTAAAAAAGTCCATATGCGTATAACCTGAACGGGTAGTGAAACGCGGTGACCCAAAAAATAAAATGTTATCTCAATTTGAAACACCCTTAGATCAGTTTTGTTTCACCCGTCTGTCTGCAGGTTTATCAGGTGGTACCGCAACCTCTCAGCTCAGCATGATCAGCAGCGTGCCAGCACAACAAGGCTCACAGAAAGACCTTAACGAGAAAGAGGACTCAGAATTTGACATGTTTGCTCAGTCGAGGAACGTCTCTTACGAGTCTTCTAAAACAGGGTATGTTGACCCTTAGAAATTACTCAAAATGCTTTGCTTTATTAAACCTGATATCCTGTGCAAGTGTGATCTCACATCCTTAGACTTATTAGTGAATTGATGGTTCATTTATTTGCATTGTTTTCTTAATGACCAAAATTTTTAATCAATTATAGACTCAAATTTACATTTTACCAAAAATAATCATTTTACTTCTGATATTGGGTAACACCAGTGAATTCAGACACCAAACATTTATTCTCTCTTAGATAAAAGGATATACAACCACCAGTGGAAAACTACTACACAAGAGGTTTAGCGCCTCTATNACATTTATTCTCTCTTAGATAAAAGGATATACAACCACCAGTGGAAAACTACTACACAAGAGGTTTAGCGCCTCTATTATACACATGCCTCATTTGTTTTTTAAATAGTTTTAATATCAATCAACACAAGACAAAAGTATTTAGATTAACTGATGACATGTGATAAGTAAAGTATATTAGCATTAGTTCTTTGTTATAAAGTCTATAAATACTGATGTTCTTACAAAATATATACCTTTATTTGACAGAAACAAACTATATTGGTACTATATCGCCATATCACTATTAGGTGCGGGAGTAAGCTAAGACTTGCCTCAGTGGCGTAGTTAGCTAATGCGCTAGTCGTGTTGAGCTCGACTGCTGAGGGCGGGGAGATCGAGGTTCGAATCTCGGTTGGGTGAACTGGGGGTGGTTTTTTCTAAATTGTTTTCCACTCTCCCTCCACGAAAATGCGGGTTCACTTCCTCTAATTCAACCTTCTCAATTCCTAATCCATTAGCGTAATTAGTACTTAAAGCGTATAACCCGAACGGGTAGTAAGACGCGGTGCTAATATTATGATTATTTTTTAGTAAGCTAAGCTACACACACAATAGAGAAATACTTGACTAATATTATTTGTAAAGAACTGTGGTTGTGTGTTTATGAAAAATATATATTTTATTTGTCTAGTTTTTACAGTTTTTGACAATTTTGATTACATTTCTTGCTTGTAGAGGAAGCACATATAAAGACAACCTGGAACCAGATCAGGTTAATGGAGCCTTGGGTGCTGTCGCACAAAATAGGTCGCAACCAGTTGTAAGTAGCAATATTAATATCATAAACAAAGTTGAGTCGATAAGCTAATTTCAATTTAATGTTGGTTTGACTTGATATTAACTAGTTTAACATAGTAAATATAAGTATGAATCTCCATTCAAACACCTAGGTATTGATAGTAATCACCTTTATTTTTTAGTTTGTATCATCTTTTTAGTATTGTTTGTTTTAATTTCAATCAACACTCAAGTTTTAACTATGAGGGAGACTCATCTCATGTAAGATTATGTCAAACATCCTCTGTTCAGTTTCCTTAAAAGTGGCTCGGTTTCTAAGGCCTAGCCCTAACTTTTTTCTCAGTTTTTTCCTTTAATATAAGTTTTACAAATTTAAAATGTAACAACAAAATTAATCTTTTAACCACACACATTTATATTCTAGAAGACGAACCAAGACACATTAAAAATATACTGTCATAAAATTTCTAGGTGTATGTGAGTAGACATCTTTTACTTTGAGTTTGAATCAAAAATAAATTAAGACAGAGTTTTTTCCAAGTTTGAATAATATAAAGCAATATTTGTACTAGAAATATTTCAAGTTGAATTTTTTTAATAGATTTATGCATTAAACATTAAAATAAATAGGCCGTTTAATATTTTGTAGACAGATGTGTGAAAAAAGAGAAACATGAAGAGTTTAAGAATGAAATTAGCATCTATGATTCGATGTATGGATGTTGTTGAAGAGAAGGGAGTTTGTAAGGATAGGGAATTATAAAGAAATTAAGTGAGGATGGATAAGTACAGAGTTGTTGTATTTTGAGCTATATGAGCAGTTTCTTGTCTACCCTGTAAGGGAACAGTGCGGTAAGTTATGTATGTGTGTATGTATTTTTTAGGAATGAAATTTTTGTAAAAAAAAGTAGGAATGTCATCACAAATTCATATTTAAAAAAGAATTTAATATATAGTTGTACAAGTTATATTAAGTTTTAATTACAAAAAAGGAAATATTGAGGGACTTTTATTTGCGATGAAATAATATTTTAGAATTGAATCAAATTAACTAAACCTAGAAACTTTGTGATAAAATAAAAAAATTCTGAATATTCAAAAACTTTTCTAATTTTGTTAAAAAAAATCGTGTTTGAACAACTCCCAAAATTTGACTTGAAATAATATTTTTTGAGAACTTACACTCTCTTGGAAATTTTGTATCTTATGCCATCTGGGGAAAAAGCATGATTATTTTTAATAAATACATACATTTTAAATTATACCACTATTACTTTCTTGTCCAAATTAATTTAGGACCCCTACTAAAAATTTGCATATACTTTTAAAATAGTGCCATTTATCATAATCATTATTTGCAGTATTATCACCAACACTACTGAACAAATGGAGTCCTTCCTTTCAAACCTCATTACTTTTCACCTCAAATATTCATCTTGAACAAATCCTTATTCAACATGGTTTTTTTTACTATGGACATCACACTCTATCAAAGACACCTATAAACGATTGTGCATACCAAAGAAACCAACCAGCAACAATAGTAGTCACACACACATTTTAACACAAATAAAATGTGTGTGTGACTACTTCTGCTATAGAAGACAGAAAAAGATGTCACCTTTGTGCATTGGATTCTTCCCACATTTTTTCCTCTTTCCCTAGGTGGGCTTTCTTCATCAAATTTATTCTTAGTAATTTATTTTTACTTTTTCTTTAGTTTTATCAATTTCCTTTATTATAAAAGAACTGTAGAAGAGTAAGTGCAATTCTTGAAAATTGCCATAACATGTCTAAATTTTCATATTGCTTCTTCTCATCCTCATTCATCTTAAATAAATCTGAGGCAACTTCATAATCGCTTGAGAGATCAGGATGTTTTGCTGGTTTTAAATAAGGTTGTAACTCTTGGCATGGAAGAGGCTCTTGAATTTCATTTATCCCTTGTGTGATACCAATCCCTGATAAGCATGGTTTAAATGGAATATCTAGTAGTTTGTCTTGAAAGAGTACGCATAGAGTGTCATGATAACTTCCTATATCAGCTAATGTAGATTCCTCATGGTCAAAGTTGTCGAAAACACCAATTTTGTATGAATCAGTCTTGAAATGACTGGGAATTGGAACTTCATTAGGAAACCGCTTAACAGCATACTGTGCAATGTTATGATGGTGACGAACAGCTTTGTTGTAGCTGACACTCAAACCTACATGATTGAAGCTTGCTATAAATGTTTTGCTCTTACATTTCTCATGTATCGATTCCCCTATCATCATATGCAATGGCGTTTTTTTAATTTCACGATGCCTGTTGTATATTATTTATAATAAAACTTGCGCCTCAAGATGCCACTTTTGTGAATACTTTCTTTTGTTCAAGTATTTCTCATCTTCACCTTTAATTCTACATTAAATGATGTACTGAAAATGTTTGTGAAGACCTCAACTATTTTACTTTCAGTCCAAGAGCTTTGAATGTCCTGGGCATCACCAAATGTATTATTGAGCCCAAAGTCTAGCTTCTGCAATTATTCTCAATAAAATTGCACATCCTGTAACAGGATTACAATTTCTTATGATATCTGCTACTTCTTCTGTTTGAAGGGCTGCAGAAAAAAACATGAGTGGTTTTTATCCTCTCTGAGTTTTGAGAACGTTATGTCATTTCCAAAGTAATCACCCAACATCAGTTTTAGTTCTTTGTTACTGACTTTGATGTGTTCATTTTGTATATTAAACTTGTCTCAAATGTAACTGAAAGAGTATGTATAACCTTTATTTAGTCCAGCTTTAATATCATGAGCTATGAAAGAAAAGGTTGCCACCTATTCTGAAACTTTAGTTGTAATCTTTCTATCTGATTGGAGTTTCCTTGTGTATCTCAGTAAATACCCAGAAATACAATTGTTGTGACACAGTAGATTGGCACCAAAAACACTTGACACATCCTGCAGATCACAAGTACGAGTGAAGACATTATCTTGTAGGTACAAAGTGGCCTTTAAAAAACCCTCATGTATTCACTTATTCTATACTTATCATAAATTTGATTATGTGATTTAAAATAAAATATCTTATGCAGGATTAGAGAATTTGTGTTTACATGCAAGAGACTGTATTTGAATATTTTTGTTTGAACTATGAATTCTATTTTCATGACTTGAGAATTTAAAATATATCTATAGATTTTGAATTATCAGCATAAAATATCTGCATGATAAAAAATTGAATATCCTTGGCCAGTTGTTCCATTATTGACCAATAAATAGGCAAGCCTTAATAAATTAACATATTTATTCTCCAGCAACATGATAATAATCTATACCCAATTAAAGGCCACAGCACCTGTAATTCTGATAACCTCATCTACCAACTGGAACACAACCAGTACAAAGTTCTTACAACAAAAAGAATGTATGGTCACAAACATGACACAAATATAAAAAATAAATAAAACCTGTAGCAACACACTTAAACTAAATCTGCAACCCCTCACGGCTAAGGATATGGGAAATTGCCCATCAATATATCACTAAATCCAGACACCTCAATCTTAGATGAACTACTATCCTTCCTAACAGTACACTTTCTAATCATGTTTATCCATTTTGATGTCATCCATATATCTGATCTAATTGCTGCAATATGATTTTGCTAGAAAGAATAATTCAGAAAATTCATATATATTTATTTAAATTAGGAGGGATAGCCAGCACACTTACCTAGGTGTTACTGGAGTAGAAATTGTTTAGATATAACATTAAAAAACACACAAACACATTTTTAAGGACAAGCTTTCACTGTCACAGACAGTTTCATCAGGTCAAGAGAGTAGACTGATGCTTTTGGTTGAACTGTAAGGTCTCTTGACCTGATGAAACTGTCTGTGACAGTAAAAGCTTGTCCTTAAAAATGTGTTTGTGTGTTTTTTAATGTTATATCTAAACAATTTCTACTCCAGTATCACCTAGGTAAGTGTGCTGGCTATCCCTCCTAATTTAAACCATGATTTAGCCTAGTGCTCTATTCCACATAACCTAAATATATTTATTTGCAACCAACATTGATCATATTTT
Source organism: Timema monikensis (assembly GCA_902151445.1). Lineage (NCBI taxonomy): Eukaryota > Metazoa > Arthropoda > Insecta > Phasmatodea > Timematidae > Timema > Timema monikensis. The sequence continues at coordinate 498,746 of CABFVZ010000265.1, read as the reverse complement.
ATTATATTATTTGTGCTGTGTTATAGGTATTGATAATATCAATCAATAGTGACAGCTGTATAATAAATGCCTTCATGTATGGATATATTAAAATTGTTTGATCAACTATCAAATACTATTTTTCCTAAAAAAATCAGCTTATATATAGTGCAACTCTAAAAATAAAATAAAACTATCAGTTGACAGTCAACCTTGAAGTCTAATGAAGACTAACAATTTATTTTCTGAACCTGGATAAGCGATCTGTGGCAAAGAAAGCTCATCTTTAACTGTGTCTTTGAGTTAAATATTTTTATCTAAACAATTTACACTTATAAAGATATTTAATTAATCAGTCCACGTTGGGCGTTGATTAAAACATTCCGAATCGGCGATGGACGCCAACTGAAATGATACTGTTTAGTCAGCTGATAATTGCCCCGTGATTGAGCACTAATTAAAACGGTATGGAATTACGGTTAAATAATGGCGTACTAGATTTGTATTGTGAGATAATTGGTATTTATAGCCCCGTGATCGAGCGCCAATTATTACGATATTGAATTATTATCAGATATGTTAATTTAATAAATAAGACCTTTAATGTTGCACATGATTTATTAAAGTTATTTTATCTTCGGCACTGAAGGTATAAGATTATATGATACAAATTAGTTGAACTACAGAATTCAGTTAGTGGCACTGTGAATTACTGTCTTTTATCACAAAGTTCTTGTGTTGGTGGTGTTCACTGTTAATATTTTGTATTACTGATATGTTTTTGCTACCATTACTGTGTGTATTCATACGCACAAGCAGCTTATATATGACCTACCCCTTGCCCCTTGGACCTCTCGTGACAAATGTCGGAACCAACAAATCGACAGGTGTTATGAAGGCTAGCTTCCTGTTGGGTATAGGGAGCTAGCGTCACTTGCTTTTTTGGTAAATAATACGGAGTTGATTTTGTTATGATGGTGCAATATATTGACATCAGTTCTGAAAAGCGTGTGATTCTCCATGAATGAAATATTGAAAGGATATATTACATACAATACTTTAAAGAAAATGCACTTCATCCATGACTTTTTAAATATATGATAATGGTCCAAATCAGTATTGTTACACACTTCTTTATACTCCAGCATCATTGAGGTGATTTAGCTGGCTATTCCTCCTAATTTGCATACATCCATACATACATACATACATACCTATTACCTAATCATGCCGTTCCTTTACGAGGCAGGTAAGAAACTGGTTTTATCCATAAATTTCTCTTGTTTCACTAAAATTTATTAACTTGAGCTGTGTGAAATTATCTCACACAAAATACTTTTCCTTTACTATGTTTAAGGTGGGAATGTCGGGGACATAAGAAAAAATAGGTGTTTTGGCAGTTTTTATAACTTTTTTTGTAAAAAAAAAAATTAAAATATATATATTGCTTCATTAGGAACATAGTTTAATTTTCTTCACACAGTGATATTAACAGCTGTTTTCTTTATTTTGACAAAAAAAAACTGCAAACACACTGGCCTTTTCTCTCGTTCCCTACATCCCCACCTTAAATGGTTTCCAAACAAAGTCTCTGATTTTTTTTAACCATCAATATATTGTAAATATAAAAAAATATAACATATTTTAACTGACATTTAAATAGTCTACTATGCTTACTAATTTTATTCCCTGCTAAGTCTTAACCACATGTCTTATTTCTGCTACGGGCCGACTTTGGGATTATATTTTATGTTGCATAATTTTTTTGGTATGTAAAAAACTATCTATGGTGAAAGGGTGTTATCCCTCTATATGGTTCGGTAATATATTTTCTGGTTTACATTTTATTGTTGGTTTTGGATAAGGTTGTTTTAATATTTGTAATTTCAACTCAACAATGTATGCATGACGGCTTCAAAAATATTTAGGAGTACAAGTGTGTTAAATAACTTTGTTCTTTTAAACTAAGGAATTATTTTACTGGTACTAGTTAATCATAAAAATTTTAAAAAACAATTCATTCTGTTAAGTTTATTTAGATATTTGTAACCTAATTTAACTTTGTACATTACCAAGATAGGGAGATAATTATTAAGATTTTATCAAAATAATTTTAAACTAAGCTCTCCAAAATTTACTCTAACTTTCATAGTTTAAAAGAAAGGAAGAAATGATGTAAATAGGAACACTGCTTAGTGCTACACTTTTATTTTATCCCTCGTGCTTTTCTCTTATTCACCTAAAAAGTGAAGTAAAGTTCGCCTTAGATTTTTTTTTTATTTAACCTTTATATACCTCACACTTAATATTTGTCAGAATACAGACTACTTTGATATTTGTTTTGATTGATTTAACTTCTTTGTAACTAGCAATACAAATTTGTTTTGGTTAATTTAACTTCCTTGTAGCTAACAAGATAGTTTCTCTATGTAGTACCAGTATCTATATTGATTAGTGATGTAGGTTTTTTGATGCCGCATGGATGCTTGGGAGGAATTACTGCAGTGTGGAGGGGTTTGGGGTGCCTATGCTTAGTGTCCATGGAAGTGGTGCACCCAAGAGAGGGGCAAACAAAACAGTTTTTACCCCCCCGAGACCCAAAATAATTTTAGTAAAAATTAAAATTATATGAATTAGAACTAAAACACACAGTGCAGGTGTGTCAAAATTACAGGTTAAGACTTGATATTCAAAAGGTGTACCGTTATACACATTCAAATGCCCCTAAAATTTCCAATTGAAAAATCAAATACTTCATTACATTGTATACAGGCTGCAGGAAGAATTATTTTATATGCCACTGCGTTTCTTAAACTATTAGTGTTGTACACCTACAATTATAATCAAACCTGCTATGTTTACTGTTTAAACAGTAACCAAATAAAGGTACAAGGAATTATCTATATCTAGTAGCTACTATTCTGATGTTTAAATACATTATTTTTAAGGATCTCAACATAAGATAGGTTTGGGACTGCACTTAAAGAGACTTCAGAATCCCTTGTAAAAACCCTAATTTTCGCATAAAGTTAAGACTAATTAACTTTGAGCTGAATGGAATTCAAACTGACAAAGCTACCAGAGCTGGCTATTTTACTCATTGAGGTCTTAGAGGTCTCTCGACCACAGCATAGATCTGATGACGAATAAAGATTATTTTGAAACAAAAATAGTTTGATTAGTAGTATACCTTGCTTCCTTATTGTTATTACAATCTTCATAGTATCATATTTGGAAGAAGTTGCAGGAAAAGTGGATAGTAGTTAGTTATGTGTCATAATAGTAGTTAGTTATGTGTCATAATAGTAATTATCACTTCCTCCCTGTTTTTCTAGTTACTACAGTTTTACTAGTAATTCTGTGAATAGTAGACCTCGCTCCCTTCAAATTCTCATGGCTATTTTTTTAAACTTTCATTACTGTTTCCAGCCTGTGGCCTGGTCCAGTTTTTTATTCAAGACATACATTTTTCCACTACCGGCTTGCTAGTCCTGTCCTAGCATCACATACATTATAATCTAACTTAAGATTAGGACAGGCACAACATCCAGTCTCCGGCTGTAAATTAATCACTGGGAAAGGGTAAACCCACATTTCACTGATTATAAATTTTTCGGCCATGCTGGGATTCAAACCCAGGACCCTTAGCTTAGTAAACAGAGACGCTACCAACTGAGCTAAGGTGTCACAATCTCATGGTTACTACAGTCTTAATATTTCCCTTTGGATTTCAAAAATTAAATTAATTATATCCTTTAATTTCACACTGAAATTGAAGATGATATTTTTCTTTAATGCTCAAGTTTAACCGAAAAAATTTAATATGATATTCTATAGCACATTATATTCATAAAGAATACTTGTTCAAGTGGTTTGAGACTTCATTCTTGCAACAGAGGTCAAAAATGAAAAAAACAACTTTATTACATTGTTAGGCCTAGGTTCAAAGAATTTAATTGCGCAATTTTGTAAAAATTAGTTCACACATTAAGCATTAATCACAGAACAAAGACAGAAAGACAAAATACCGATCAGTGGAGTTAAAATGGGACCTCTCTGCTTGGTTAACAAAAAAACTCCTAATAGCTTTTGAGGTCATTAATACATACATTTTTATGGGCTGTTGGCAGTTAAGCTGGGGTTTCTATGCCTTAGCTCAACCAAAATTAAATTTTGGCTACGGCCTTGGGGTGTATGTC
>CABFVZ010000265.1:451140-488005 GCA_902151445.1 Timema monikensis | reverse complement strand
CCTATGGTATAGGTCAGTTTTTTTTTATTCATGCCATATAAATTTCCACTACCAGCTTGCTAGGCCTTCTAGTCTAACTTACTAAGCCAAGCACAACATCCTGTCCCCTGCATCTGATTTATCAATGTGAAAGGGTAAACCCATGTGTCACCAATGATAAATTTTAAGATTCTATGGCTTAAAAAAAAAAAGGGTTAATGCAAACACAGGTTGTTTAAATGCTTCCTTTTCAAGGGATAGTACCTGGAAAGTGCTTAAACGTTTCTTATTTTCAATTTAATCTGAAAAAAAAAAGCCAAACAAGGAACGTGTTTTTATTTACAAACAAAATAATAATTAAAAGAAAAGCTCATGAAAATAAAATAAGATAAATAAACACCTTATTAAACACTATATTTTTAAAATGATAATTAATGAAAGAGAAATAACTTGGTTTAGACCGAGTGAAAAAGAAATAACTTCACTACCCGCTTCAGTTGCCTCATGGTCTAAGGCGCAACTCCCAAACTAGACAAGATTACTGAAGATGGGGAGATCGGGGTTCGTTCCCAGTCAGGTGTACTGAGGGTGGTTTTCCTAAATGGTTTTCCACTCTTTATTTCTAAATGTGGGTACATTTCCTTCAAATACAACCTTCCTAATCCCTCACACATTAGTACATAGGTGTATAAACTGAACAGGCAATAAAGATGTGGTGCGAAAATAAAATTGAAACAGACAACAAAATATTTTACTTCCATTATGACAATTTTGATTATGATATTGAAAAATCTAGTTAATTTGCTGATATACTTTAGTAATATCTTGGGACTTGTTACGAATAACTGTTCTCAACCTGCTAAAAAAGATACATATTAAGAATTGTTTGGATGCCTTTAAATGCAGCTCGTGTTTGTTTGAACCTTTGTTCTTATTTTGAGCCAACGAGCCAATTTCATATTCAGACTTGCAGTGCCTTACTAAATACAAGAAAACACCTATCGAAACTCGAATGAAATGGGCCAGCCTTGCATACGATTGGCCCTAAGAATAGGTTGACCAACTTTATAATTTAATATTAGGGACATTTTGTATATTAAAATTGGCACCTCTAATATACATGACTTGATGTATTATTTATTTAAACTCTATATAAAAGTGCTTTGTCACTTTTTTAACTCATATAGGGTTTACCTAGTCCGACACCTTAGCTCAGTCGATAGCGTGTTTGCCTAACTAAGGGTCCCGGGTTTTATTCCCGGCATGGCCGAAAATTTATCATTGATGAAAAAAGGGTCTACCCTTTCACATTGATAAATTAACAGCCGGGGACTGGATGTTGTACATGTCCAGGCCATAGGATGGAAACAGTAATGGATGTAATTTTTATATATATATATATATATATATATATATATATATACACACACACACGCGCGCGCTCTCGGGATTGATCTAACTTTCTATCATATTCTTTTAATATCTATGGATAGAGACACGCAAAAGATGAGGTAATTTTTAGGAGGAAAGTGGCGTTATTTTTCTCAAAAGCAAAGATATTTTATGCTGAAAGCGATGTTATTATTTACATAAATACAAGTTGAATTAGTATTCATTAAAAAAAAAATTAAGGCTTTATTCTAGATAATGGTAGCACGCTTCTGGATACACAACAATTTTATTTATACCCCAACATTAGGCTACTACCCTATGGTGAGCACATTGATGTTTAATTTTATTCCCATATAGTAAATAAATGGCTCCATCATTAATTAAACCGGTGCCATTGTATTCTGAACATGTTCCATGATGAATACTCTTTATTATTTATGTCTCCACGCTAAGGGAGTTGTAAAGTAAACTTATCTTATGTTGTTAACTATACTTACATGAAAACATTGCCATTGTGGCTAGATTATTTTCCTTAATGTTCTTTCTTTTGTTGGTCAAAACATTGTTATGCGTCACAATAAATCTTTGAGTCATCTTTTGCACATGGTAATCAAACTGCCTCCTCACATGTCTTTTGCCAATTCATGTGACAAACCCTTCTCCTCTTCGGCTGTATTCAACAGAATGATTACTATATCTGGCATTTGGTACATACCTGCAGTCCCATGATACATTAACGTTATGGAACTAGGCTAAAACTGTCTACATTTTTTGTTCATAATGAGTGTTTAACTATTTATTAACGTATTCGGAGAAATTGAAACATAGAAGACTAAGCTGCTATCAAATAAGGAGAATGGAATTAAATTAAAGAAGCTATAATTTTTCCATACATGATCGCTTGTAGCAAGGTCTATAATTTTATTCCAATCTCCTTATTTGATAGCAGCTTAGTCTTCTATGTTTCAATGTTATTATTGTTTGGTGTAAACATAAATTGTTAAGAAGCTATTTTGATATATATATATATAGAGAGAGAGAAAGAGAGAGAGAGAGAGAGACCTTGCTACAAGCGATCATGTATTGAAAAATTATAGCTTCTTTAATTTTATTCCATTCCCCTTATTTGATAGCAGCTTTGTTTTCTATGTTTCAATGTCATTATTGTTTGGTGTAAACATAAATTGTTAAACTATTTTGATATTGCTATTGTAACACTCAAAGGTCATGATCTTATGATATCGAGTTTGGCGTAATTAAGCGTTAAATGTGTTGTGCGTGTTTATATTTGATTTTTCTCCGAATACGTTAATAAATAGTTAAACACTCATTATGAACAAAAAATGTCGACAGTTTTAGCCTAGTTCCATAACGTTACTGTATCATGGGACTGTGTGTGTGTATGTGTATATATATATATATATTAGTGTCCTTACTTGGATTTAGCATGAAATCTTTTAAAAGCTGAAAACAAAGAATCAATATATTGAAATTTAACTATTGTATCATGTAAAAGTTGAAATCGTGATTTTTAATGTTTACCTATAAAAAAAACTTAAAAGCTATGAAAATACTTGTATAACTTGTGATGTGTTTTATACCTTTAAAATCCTTAAAAACTAATGTTATCAGTATAAACAGAAAATTATATTTTATATTGTGAGACGTAGTATTTTCCAAACTACAAAGAAATTTTGTTTATTTAAAAAAAACTTAAATTAATGTTATGAGCATGAAAACAGTAGAATTTGAGTAAAATTCCACATTATTGCAAATGTGAATTTTGCATGTGTCTAACTATGGGAGGCCCAGAATTCTGTCCACCTGTGTCATATTTTAATCTTCATGGTGTAAACTATAGTTGTGTCACCAATGGCCTCAATTAGAAGGCATGTTGTTATAAACATCCGATGTTTTGAGTAGTGAGTGACATAACAAAAGGTATGAGTTTTGTTGTGATGATTCAATAAACAAGCAAACTTGAAACTCTGACACAAAAGAGAGGTGTCGACAAGCCATGGGGGAAACGAGGTCGAATGCGGGTTTAATGAGCAGGGTTCAAAGCCCCTCTTGGCTGATTGACTACGGAGGATCGTAGCTAGGTCATCACGCTGCTGGTCACGAGGCCACAGGGGCTAAGTCGTCGGGTTCACCAAGTACCAGTCGGGGCTGCCGCTCGAGCCCAGGGAACCAGGGTCGACATCCTTGCAGGGACCGCCTAACTGTCATTCATGCCTTAGGTAAAACCTCATACCGCCTTGTTCAGTCACTCACTTCTCTATAACCACTAATGACTTCATTTTAACATCATATTTGTAGTAGAATGGTAGTATTAATAAACCTTTGAAACCCAAGACTAATGTCAATCACCCCCCCTTTATCCTCGGCCAAAGACATCCTGACAGATCTCTAGGCCTACACACGTAGAACATACATAAAAGGGGGAAGTGACAATTGTTTTAGATTGCCCTGCGAACTCTTTAAAAGAATACGAATATTGTATAACTTTTCTTTAATTCTAAGCTATGACTCAAGTTATCATATTTTTTTCTATTCCAATGTCTTTGTCCAAATTATTTCTTCACAGTATACATTTCAAGTGTAATTAAATAATTCATTAGGTGTATTTCCTTTTTTACAGAACATTGCTTATGTTTCAAGTATTCGGCTTCCAAGCACTGCAGGTCTTTTCACCACTCTGCAGTTGTACTTACTACTTCAAAATGTGCTTTATTTGAATAAAAATTGTTTTAATTCCCCATGTTGGCTTTTTGCAACAAAAGCAAGAGAGAAAGTAAATAACATACATTAAAACTTCCCAGTCAGATTCTCTTAGAATGGCTGATGTTCCCACACTAGCTATAATAATATTCTTTAGCTTTATGTGTTTTATGTAGTTGTTTGTTGAACTGCCTTCCCCCCTCCTTCATATTTTTACTGTCTAAAACACTTTAATCGATAAGATTAATAAACAGGTCAGATTAAACTTAAACTTTTTGTGGATGTAGATCACTTGAAAGTGAACAACTTTGATAGTTCACAGAAGCACCTTTGAAATAGGTTTGATATTGGAAGTGATTCCACATTAACTATCATTAAATTAAATTAACTCATCTCAAAACGAGATAAGTTTAGTTACTAATATGTTAATGTACCCTGGCACAAATGGTAGAACCAAATAAATTTATTTATCACTAAAGAAATTATCAAACTATTTCATTGTACCTCAATTCTAAATGAGAGGAGATTTAAAAACTGGATTATACAAGCTGATTCGCTTTGTTTTTATACTAATTGGATAGAAAACCACGGGGTTGTTTGGAGGGTCAAGGTATTTAAGTTGAAACCCCTGTAAACAGGGTAATAGGATAACAAAGTAGAAAAGGGGACTCAAAGAAGGGTTAATAAAATGAAAGGAACTCCCTTTGAAATCTTCTTTAGGTGTCTAATCCCCCCCCCTCCCAAAAAAAATATCGGGAGAACCATCCCCTATACTTTCCTGCAGGTAGGGATCTCCTTGAAAGACTAATTTTTATTTGGGCTTGGTCACCACTGGGACTAAATAGCAGAACAAAAATAATATGCCTTGTACAGTGAAAATTATCTTTACCGGTCTTCGGAGCCCCATACCAGTTAAATTAAGTTTCATCTTGACTATGGCTAAAGCTAGTGTGGCTATTGGAAGTTTTACTATACTCTCGTTATGACTATTCATTTAGGCTTGTGGTATTAAACAATGAGATACAGTAATTTTATTTGAATCCGTTTTTCTTAACTATTATTATTATTATTATTGTTGTTGTTGTCGTCAATATACTCAGCCCATTGAAACTACAACGTTCATGACGGGGGTTATCATCTTGTAAATTACAATTTTTTGATCAAATTAAAAAGGTTAAATGGTTTTTGGTGAGATAATTATTATTTTTCGCCACATAAAACGAATAAATAAATCCTAAAGTTTAATAGTGCCCAAAATTTGTTCACGACTCATTTAGACTTGGTGTGCCAATTTTTTATAATTACCCCTACACAATTTTGTTGTTGTCTCATATCCAGGACCATCCTTCACTTGTTATATTGAGTCGATTGTGATAGCTGGTGAAAGTTACCCTTGCTAACAGCCACCTACAATCACAGTACACAGCAACTCGTAACTGACAGTTTGCTGCCGAGTAATTTATATTTCAATTATTCATTTGTATCACAACCTGATCCATGATGATCAGTCCTGATAGCTGAATCAAATTCGATTGATTGAAAAATGACAACCTGTACACGGGAATCGTAAAACGACAAGGTATCCCTGGATACAAGACTGTCAAGGATAGCTCAGTGGTAGAGCATTGGCATTTAAAGCCAAAGATCCCAGGTACAATTTCGGTGTCCAGGCTGTCAGTTTTCATTTAATTTGATCAAAATCAATAAAAAGACTTTAAAAAAACTATGGTGAACAGGTTTTAAAACCTTAACTCCAGTTTATAAATACATTCATGATAATTTCTTAGTCAATCGTGTTTCACTTTTTGTTTGTTTCCTTAAGCACTAGAAGACCTGACACTTTTACCATTTTACATCCCCGCATCCCTAAAATACAGTTGTTTAAATAACTTAATTAGATACAAAAAAGAATTGAAGTTTTTGATAATTAAAAAAAAATAACCCCTTATTAGTATTAATGCATTTTAAAACACAATTTCACTTGAGAAATCAATATACTTACAATTGTATATTAATGCTTAATGGTGAATCACAGTGATTGGTAATTTTTGGAAGTTTTTTTTTACTTTTCAAATAATTGAAAACAACTAAATAAACCCTTGTGTTCAGCTACTGATCTTTAATTTTCTTTTTTGTGTTTCTTATTCTTTGTTTATGTTTTTATTTAATTTCTTAATTTTATCTTTAATGCTATTCACAAGTGTCATAAAAATATATATTTAATATATCATAACCACAATATATATAAGCGATCTAAAGTGTTTTAATTCTCGACACTTAGTAAAGGTATGGTATCAATACATATATTACATAAGTTTTCAAATATGTTTGCATAGGTCTGTTGTAGCTTTATTTATATTGAAATAAATTTGTATCGATACAATTTGTGAAGAAAAAGTGTTACCCAATATTTTTAAATGTGTCGGTCAAGCTTAGGTACATAGTTATATTATTTGTAAAATTTGACTCACCCTTAATTGTCAAAGAACACACTACCGAGATTAATTCAACATGTACTAAAAATCATTAAATTTGAAATATATAGAAACTTTAAGAATACAGCACCATATTTCATACATGCACTCCAAATCAATTTGTAAACTCAAGCTCATGTCTTTTACAGATGGTAAAAATTCAAATATTAGAGTTTTCTTTGAGTTAATTTCATTGTATGTGTCCCCATACTCTCTAAACATTTCAATTAGCATAGAAGTTGAAATACCTGCTTACATTTCTTGTTGATATTATCTTTAAAATATATAACCTTTATATTTATTTTTATATTTCCCTTGTATTTCATCTCTAATAACTTCACAATACAATTCATATTTTATTTGCTATTTGTGAATATTATGTACAATTTTATATTTGTAAAAACAGTCCATGCAAGTGATTGACACTATCTCACAATAGCTTTGTTGTTTTTTCCATAGCTGTTACCTCTAATATTGTATATTAATATGATGTTAACACATATACCAATCAAAATGTAGATTTAATTGTTGTATTGGAGAGTTTTAATAAAAAAAATTATTAAAGATGGATCGAATCTGAATCTTCATCTTATTCCAAAATCTATGATCCAAAATTTTTGGTCTGATTTTGTTTCTCCTGCAACTCTAATTCTACTCACATAAGTTCTTAGATCACTCTATTTCTTTGTAATTTACCTTTTAAGTGAAGAGAGGTTTTCTTCAATTAATTACTATAGAAAATAGAAAAAGTATCTCTATGTTAACATGTTCAGTTACAATACATATATGTGATGTCCACATTCATTTAAGTGGTTATTTATGGAACTAAAGTTTGGCTGTTGAGTTTGGCCTAAATTAATTTTGATTAGGTTTGCTAATAGTTGATTTACCAGTTCTAAATTAAATAAGTAATCAAATGCATTAAATAATAGAAGATTTAAAGAACATATCTCTAAATTTGATCTAAACTGCTGAATACTGTTGTAAACAAAAGCTTATTGTGAGATAAAACTCTAACATAGTTATTGTATAAAGTATCAATCATTTTTTATAGTTTATACAAGCAATTTAAAACTTTGTACTAATATGGAGGTATAATATAGTTGGTGTCCTTATGGTACCAAAGAATTTAAGTGAAAGAATGTTGTATAGCATAAGATTTGGTTAATATTTGATCCTCCATGTGCGTGAACACACTTATTCTTCTGACTTGTTGCAAAGGATTGATATAGAATTGTGTCTATCAGTACCTATCTATTTAATCTTAATCCCTTCTTTGTTGTGTATAGTGGTGTATTTTAATTAGATTAATGTAAAGTATTATCTACCAACAGTTTTATAGTACTATTTAATTTAGAAACTTATTTTGTTGACACTACATTAGGAAAACACTTTTGGATTTATTTTAATTGTAATGGTTGTCTGGTAGCACCAAGTATACAATGTATTTTATTTGTCTACTTAATAGTAGAGTTGTCAAATATACAACAAGTTAATATTTAAAAAAATAACTAAGTTTGCATCATTTAGCTTTGCTATTTTATTTGTAAAAACTGACTGGATTAAGGACCATTTAGTGTTTGTTTTGTTTTGTAAAAGTTGATGTTGATGTAATCCTGTTGTAATTCTCAAAGAAATTATGAGAAAAATCTAACTTTACTACGGCTTAATATCGGTTAATCTTGAGGAGTAGTTGTGACAGACAAAAGATGTGATGTTTATTTAATTTGAATGTAAAACAACAATATGAATATCTGGATGAATTTTGAAAAGTTATCAAACACACATGTAGGCTATATTTCATTAGTTTTCTTTAGATATATCAGATTTATATATTTATTATTAAATATTAAAAATATATATTTATAATTTGTTCAAAATGATATATTGAGTTAAGGAATATGTTATGATTGAAGCTTTTGTGGTATGTTTGTAACATATACAACACCTTTTGTTGAGAATGTAATGGTTTTGTTATTTTGAAATGGTTCATTAAAACATTGTTTTATCATGTTTAAGGATGTTTATATAATAGCTTTATCACTAATAGCATTTGGTGTACTTATATTGTTGGCATGTTAATAAAAGGTTTTGGTAGAGAGTTTATCATTCAAGTTAAAAAAAATGGTTTTTAGCTGAATGCTGCTTGGAGTTACAATATTCCGTTTAGAGGAGGTAATATTCCCTATGGTATGTAAATTTTACTATAGCGGCCCGCACCAGTGGCCACATGGTACATGTGGTCACTCATGCAGTATACTGGATTACCTGAGACAAGGAAATCTCTGTTTGAATCGCAGGCAGGTGTACTTAGGAGTGGCTTTCCTAAATTGTTTGACTCTCCCATAACTCAAATATGTGTATATTTCCTCTAAATTGTATCTTCCTTACCCTTAATTTATCATCATCATCATCATCATCAACAACAACTGCCTGTGGTCATGTCAATTAGTAAAATGCTTCTGTCTTTCTCTCATGTTCACACTATCTGTTAACTGATCTTTCCATCTCTCTCTTAATCTCCCTTGTAGTATTTTTCTTGGATACATCTCCATCTACCCCTGCCACATTAGTGTATGTGTAATTCTCAGCTAGATAGTAAGATTTAATATGCAATATAATTTAAACTCATTGAGTACAGTTCTAGAAAGGGATAAGTCAACTTCCCTCACTCCAAAGTTTGATATACTATTCTTAAATTGGTGACCTGGTGGTCTAGGGGTAAGGTGTCAGACTTCTATGCTGGCGGCCGGGGTTCAATCCTCGGTCCCGGCAAAGATTTATCTGATTANCCCTTCCTTCACCTCTGACAAGACATCTTGTGAATGTGGGGAATGCCAGGCCACCACCGTGGTTCGGATTCCACGTTAAACTGTAGGTCCTTCATTTCATCTCACAATCACCCTACCATTTACACATTAGCGTAAGTGCGTATAACCCGAACGGGTAGTAAGACGCGGTGCTAGTAATAATAATAATATTCTTAAATTTGAAAACATTCATTTGTGAATCTTCTCAAATGCCAGGATAAAAATATTTCAAAACCAACTATCATCATCATGAACTGGTTCCAGCCTGTGGCCAGGTTCGTTTAGTAAAATGCCTCCATCTCTCTCTGCCCTTCCACCATTATTTCTCATGCACTCTCTTCCACTCTCCTGCTCTCACTTGCACACATGCCTCTATCTGATCCTCCCCATCTCTTCCTTGGTCTCCCTTGCGGTCTCTTCCTTACATACTTTATATCCATTAATCTTTTTGGAAAGAAATAAAATTAGTTAAATTCAACTCGGAAGTCCAAATAAAAATGTTAAAAGTAGAAATAGGTCACATCCTATACATCTTGAATTCAAATTTGAATCTTTGAATTAAAAAAATTATACAATTTCAAAGTGAAAGTAATCAAAATTGAGTTTAATCAGAATTTGTTCACTACTGGTGCTATTGTGTTTATTTGACCTGAAAATATTTTTTTAGGCCGTAGATGACACGCTTTCCACTTAAAGCCTTCATATATATAATTTTATTTTCTAATTCTTTAAAGTTTATTCAAATCCTGACTCTTTTGATTCAATTAATTTAAGGAATTTGAGAACAGACCTTCACATTTCAAACTAATTTAGTCTTACTCAGGTCCACTTAGTAAAAGCCAAGTCAAGCTGCATTACTATCCATATGATTAACACTATTATAATAATATTTAGCGCCGCGTCTTACTACCCGTTCGAGTTATACGCTTTAAGTACTAATTACGCTAATGGATTAGGAATTGGGAAGGTTTAATTAGAGGAAGTGAACCCGCATTTGCATGGAGGGAGAGTGGAAAACGATTTAGGAAAAACCACCCCCAGTTCACCCGACCGAGATTCGAACCTCTATCTCCCCGTCCTCAGCAGTCAAGCTAAACACGACAAGCACGCTAGCCAACTACAACACCGAGGCGGGCGATTAACACTATTAATTTGAAAGTTTTTATTTGGTAAGTAGTCTAAGACTGCCATACAAACCGCTTGTTTCAGGTATTTGTTGGTTTTTATTGGCCCGTTTGCATTTGGTAGTGGCGGAGTATGTTCCCCAACATATTTGAATCTCGAAATCTAGCTTTGTCACGTAATGACCCATCAGAAGGTGAATACCATTGCTGGACCACCCTCACCCTTCAAATAAAACTAACAGTAATCTGTTTACAGATACACTTTTGGTGGCTATTGTTGTGAACATATGCCTGACTGCTTTATATTAAGAAATAGGTAGAACTCTAGACTGATTGGAATAGGCTTTTGAGTATTTATGTCCAAGATGACTATTTGAGGAGATGGGTGGCTGGATCCCCACCAACTGACATAATGGTGGTGAGAGATATACAGTGGATAGTAGTAAGAATACTGCATTCACATGACTCCAGTCCTTCTAGGTCTCAAAACACGGTAAGAGCTGTATAAGTAGTGTGTGTGCCCATGTGTGTTTTTGTATACACACATGTACTAATAACACTAATGAGCTAGGGGTGAGAAAGGTTGAATTTATACAAAGTTTACCCACATTTGCATGCAGTTATAATAGAAAACTATTAAGGGAAAACCACCCTCAGTACACCCGAGTGGGTTTCAAACCATGATGTCGCTGTCATCAGCAATTTAGTATTAGAGGAGTGATGCCTGAGACAGGGGGTCGGCAAACATTTTTCGTAATGGGCCAAATAATATATATTTTGGGCTCTTTGAGTGACCTGGTGGTCTAGGGGTAAGGTGTCAGACTTCTCTGCTGTGAGTCCGGGGTTCAATCCACGGTCCCAGCACAGATTTATCTGATCACCAAAACCTCCCTTCACCTCTGACAAGACATATATTAATCACAACTTGTGAATGTGTGGAATGCCAGGCCTCCACCGTGGTTCGGATCCCACGTTAAACTGTAGGTCCTCCATTCCATCTTACAATCACCCTACCATTACACATTACCGTAAGTGTGTATAACCCGAACTGGTAGCAAGAAGGGGTACTAATAATAAATTAGGCTCTGTGGGCCAAGAGACAAACTCTATATTTTGTAGATGGCCTGCCTACTTAAATAACAGGGAAAAAAAGGTTTTCACAAATTTACTGAACAAAATTTAACTGAATAACAATAATAAGACTACAATAATGTTTGAAATACATCTCTACTAACGAGACGAATGTAATTGCGTTTTTTGAGATAACATTTCACCAAATTGGGGTTCAAAGTTAACACAAACACATCAAAATTGATTCCAATGTTAATCTGGTAATACTGACCTGAATAGAGATTTTACGTATTTCATCTTTGAAAATGTTTTTTCGCACAGGTAGATGTGTCATATAGTGCTATAAAACCCTGAGTATATTATCCTTACTACATTCATCGCTTGGAAGACATAGAATTCTGTTTGATTCTTCTCTTGAAATTTAGCTTTTAGCATTTCATCATACTGCAGATTAATCACAATTAAAGGTTAGGTGGAAGCTCCTCAAATGGTCAAATGGATTTTGAAACATGGAAATGTCTTCTGAACTTGCAACAAGATAAGAAAAATGCTGCTGGATTTGAATTTAAATTTGAAAATATAAAATCCATTAGCTTGCAGGTCGTACAAAAAGAAGTGGCGGGCCGGATCAGGCCCGCGAGCTGGTTTGCCGACCCCAGCATTTGACATTGAATTGATATTGACAAGGTACTGACCCCGTGCCTACACCTCTTTAAGCCTGGTAAATAATCTCTGCCCGGTACATACAACACAACTTCTTGTACATAAAGTTGCAGCCTGAAGATGGTGTTGTGTGAACACCAAAACTTGTACAAGATCTGCTTTGCACAATTTATTGTATACAATTTCAGGAAATATTATTATTAGCACCACGTCTTACTACCCGTTCGGGTTATACGCACTTACGCTAATGTGTAATGGTAGGGTGATTGTGAGATGAAATGAAGGACCTACAGTTTAACGTGGAATCCGAACCACGGTGGAGGCCTGGCATTCCCCACATTCACAAGATGTCTTGTCAGAGGTGAAGGAAGGGTTTGGTAATCAGATAAATCTGTGCCGGGACCAAGGATTGAACCCCGGCCGCCAGCACAGAAGTCTGACACCTTACCCCTAGACCACCAGGTCACCTTTCAGGAAATTGAATACGTCCTATACCAGCCATTTTTCTTGTACAACTTTTTAGTTGTAAACACAGAAACTTGGTCTGCTAGACAGTTATTTACTTTAAAAAGAGTGATTGCAAGAAAAACACCTACATGCTTGAAAACAAACAAATAATTATAATTGAAGGAGGTTAAACCCCAAATATAAAGGTTTTCAACTGTTTTAGAATGATAATAAAAAGTTAATTAAAAAAATTAATTCGCATAATATTTAGGAATGATTAAGAAATTATCTACATTAAATACCAATATTTTCCAAATCATTTGATCATTATTTTTCCATAAAAAAGGAAAAACACCATGTTTTTTCCCAAAAAATATTGTATGCAATACAAGTGACGTGTGAAAAGTCTCTGGCTAAAATTTTTATGCAATCCATGTGACCAAGATATAGTACAATTTCTTGCACAACTTTTTGTACAAGAAGCTGTGTCGTATACCTGGCTTCAAATATTGCTCAGGTAAAAACATAAAATTTAATTTTCTTCCCCTGGTGATATCCTGAATATCTTTCATCAGGATGGTGGCATTATCTTACACACTTTTTAAATGAAGAGAAAAAATTGTCATTTAAGTCCAGAACACCCTTGACAGATATTCAAGAAATTTTGAGGTTACCATGTGAATAAAATTAAATTCCATGTTTGTATTGGAGCAATATTTTGCTTTAAAAACTGCAAAAATACTGAATTTTTCTCGCATCCCCTTTAATCCCACTTTAATTGGTTTTAACCAATAAATTCAGGATGATACTTCACTTCAAATAATGTTTGTGTTGTTTTTACAAGCAAAATATAATTAAATTTATGTTTGCAAACTTGAATATGATTTTTCAAACTTTGTATTGATGATCATAAATCAAAATAGTAAATTATGAAGGGGGAAAAAATATTGACTACCAGTACTTTTTTCTTATTAAATGGAAGCCATCTCATCAGCTATATTTTGTTTGATATGCATTGTGAACATTTAATAGCTCTTTGAAATATTTACAATATGCTTTAATGTTATAAATGTAAAAATAGTATTTAGTTTAAAATAAGTTGTATGATTTATTATTAAGCAGTTTATTAGCAAAGTATCAACAATTTCAACCAAATTTAATGATTAATATATCAGATGGTTCAATCTTTGACAAATTCATTACTATCAAATTTGGCTCAAAACTAAAATACAATACAAACATTATAGAAAAGTTGTCAAAAGAGTTTGGCATCGAGGGGATCAGCCTATATCTATTGAGCACTATACACTATTATGTTCAATATTTAAAGATTTATTTTTGTGTATTCATTAGACTCTATTCATACTACAGTGGATTCCTGTTAATTGGGACACATTGAGACTAGATCATTTTGGCCCAATTAAGAGGTTGCCCCCAATTAAGTGAAATTTTAACCAATGAGCTGATAAACACATTGTAACAGAGCATAAAAAAGGTATGATTAAAATAAAAGGAATGTGATATTTAAACAAAACACACTATATTAATCTATATTGGTACAAACATTTATTTAAAAATAATGAAAGCTAAAAGCAAACAAACATACATATAATCTATATTTATGTAAAATGAAGATACAGGCTGTATCCAAATAGTCTACTTATGCAGCATCGCCTTGACTCATGCCCTTGATAGCTGCATTGGCAATCACGTGACCAAGTGTAGATCTGTCCAAATAGTCCCGAAGGATACCTATGTAGTCTTTTCAAGGTTTTGGTCACTATGTATACGAAGGCTACCAGCCATTCGCTGTTCTCGCGGTGTTTGACTGGTAATTGTTTTAGTATTATCATTTCGTCTGCTAGAGTACTGACTTAGGTTTTCCACCATTTTAAATAAGGTTGTTGCCGTTTAAATAGTTAGATGCAGTCTTCGCTATGAATAGCACGAGAAGGATAAAATCATCAAGTCTAAAACTTCAGGGTTTGACTAGGGAGCCTTGGACTATTCGGATACAGCCATAGTCAAAATAATGACTGTGTCAAGCAAAGGTTACACATTAGCTAGGATGAGCCAGTTTCATAGATAGTCAATGTTGGGAATCGAACCCAGGACCCTTAACTCAATATACAAACATGCTACCAACTGAGCTAAGGTGTCGGATTGTAGGTTAAACTAATCTAAACTCTTAAACATGTAAAATTGAAATACGGTCAAAGCTTTAATTATTTTTCACACTGTTCATCTGATGAAACGTTGAATGAATAGATGGGTTTTACTTCTTTTTTTTCATTACAATCCCAGTGTTTGCTCTGAGCTCGGCTTCTATTTCCAATGCTCTGGCCTTCCTTCTGCCAATAGGAGTCTTGATAAACCACTGCAAGAAAGATTCTTCCTCCTCTTTGTATACTGGCTCATGTTTGCACAATGCGTTGATGAGTTCTGCATGTGTCAGTGGTAATACTCTTAACTGTAAGATGCGCTTACAAGTCATCACCTCTTTAATAACCTGGAGAATAACACCCACTGTGTAGCCATCAGACAGCTTTGTCATGGCCGCTGTGTCGAACTGTCGGTTAACACCACTGAATTGAAATAAGAGCTCTTTCCAGAGAGATGACATACTCCCGTAGTCTGGTCGAGGAATGTAAATAAGCTTATTATAAGTTTGGGCAAGAGCTTTCTGGTCGCAATCCCAAGGACAGTGGGACAATCCAATCAAAATTATTTGATCTTCAGGGCCTATATTTTTCACTATTTTTGGCAAATCTTTCTTCAAGCGCTTGGGATCTGTCTTGTCAGTTTTTGGAACTTTCTTAAGGAAAGGTTTTTCAGCACCATCCATATAGATCACTGCAGGTTGTAGAAGTCTAGCCACTTTGTTTACTAAATGAACAAGCATTATCAGTCCAGACTTTCCTGGGTACTTACCCACAATGTTGGCTGGTGAAAGGTCAAATAATACTGCACCAACTTCAGTGCAAATTGCGTGGACCAACATGTCTTTACCACTACCGTGTGGACCTGTTAGCATGATAGACTTGACAAGGGGTGCTACTTGGTGGATAGTTTTGGAACCCAATGGTAGAATACAATACTCCATTATCACTTGTCGAATATCTCCTAATGAGGGAAGAGGGTCCTTTTCCTGCTTGCGAAGCTCATGTGAAGCATAAGACCGCTCTCCGCGGAATGCAGATAGAGACACCTCTGGGTATTTTTTTATTATGCCATTTGTTATAAGCTCTTCAAAAAGTGAATCCAAGGTTCGATCCGGTGTCAAATCCTTCTCTTTCTTTTTCTTACTTTTCTTTCCACTTCTTCCTTTCTTCTTACTGCTTTTCCTACCTTTCCTTCCCTTATCCCTATCAAGGGCAGCTTGCAAGATTTCCAGCTCATCTCTCAGCATTTGGTCTACAACTTTCCTTAGCTCTGTCTCCAGCTCGGCAGTTTTTTCTGCGCGAATCATTTCAATGTCAGCTTTTTGTTGAGGGTTTGACTCTTCCTCTCTGTCACGCCACACCTCTTCATATTCCATATTTGCTGTAAGCATGTCCCCAAGAAAGTTAGAAGGAGTCATTTTAAATCCAGGGTCTTCTTCTTCTTCAGACTTTTTCTTACCATTTTCTTTTTCTTTTTTCCCTTTGTCTTTCTTATCTTTACTACCCTTGGATGATGCAGTGGTGGACTTGCTAATTTCACTTCCTGTGCCTTGACGAGTGAAGAACAAGGCAGAACCCCCAGATTCCTCAGAAGGCATCTCGGGGAATTTGCCAGATTGAGCCTATAAAAAGACAGTTGGAATTGTAATAACTTTAACCCAATTGTTGTCAACATTGTTAATGTAACATACAAATATTTTTTTCTAGGATATGATTAATAAACTTTATTGTGGTGAAATAATACACTCGTGAGATGTTTCAAAAGTGAATTAAATTTGTGAAACCTTGTTTAAAACTTTATCTTGGGAGTAAGTGGACAAGTATGAAAATACTGTGAATCAACAGTTAATATTGATATGATTTGTGATTAGGAATACAAGTTAAGATAGTTTATGTTTAATTTTCTATTCTTATTAGAAACTTAAATGACAAGAACGATAAAGTCTTGGTTGGAATCTTGGCATGGTGGTGCACTGAGGGTGATTTTTCCAAATGATACATTGTCATCATGTAGTTTTCCCCTCTACTATCCACACTACTTAAGGTACATTTCTTTAAGTTACCCTCTCAATTCTTAACCTCTTAAATTAATTGATCAAAAACCTTGGTTTTAACTCTATTAATCATAGATATAGGATCATCCTATTACCATTATAATAAATATTATAACTAAAATACCTGATAGTCAAGTATCCAGGTGCGAACTTCATCTGTTATCTCCTCCTTCATACTTCCGCCTTTATTATGTTGTAATTTGCTCTTTACCTCGACCAGAGCACGTTCATACTCTTCTTGGTACTCTACTTGCATCTTCCTTCTGAGCTCCTTCACTTGCTCGGCCCGCCTCCGGGACTCGACAGGCATGAAGCTGGGTTGAAGCATGCCTGCCAACCCATCAAATAACTCTACTGTTATATTGTATATGTAAGAAAGTACAGAAGAGAGGGATATTTTTTATAATTCGGTTTCACTACCTGTTCAGGTTATACACATATGTGCTAGTTATGTTAATGTATTAGGGATGAGGAAGGTTGAATTAAGAGGAAGTGTACCTTCATTTACATTGAGGGAAAGTGGAAAAACATTTAGGGAAAGCCCCCTCGATACACCCGACCAGGATTCAAATCCTAATCTCCTTGTATCAGCAACCCAATCTATTATAAGACTGGTACCTTAGACAATTTGACCATCAAAGCAGGTAAAATAGAACACACACAATATAACCTTTCCAATTAAAAGAACAACACAATTAACATTTAACATTCCTGCTACTGGCCAAAGAGGTAATGGCTACCTCTTGAAAAAAATTGATCATTACTGCTCTCAACCTATGTTTGATTCCAATAATAACAAAATGTTCCTCAAAAATTGAAAAGAGGCTTTTCTTAAAGAGCAATACTAAAGTTATTTTTAATAACTAAAAAGGAACTAGGTTAGGCTTTAATCAGTGTTTGAATTAGGAGTATCCAATACCCATCCAAAATATACATGAGTCATACTGGAGTAGAAATTGATTAGATAAAACACTATAAAGTAAGCATTTTTAAAGACAAAAGTAGTGAACGCTTGTATTGTTTCTTTGTGTTTCATCCAAACAATTTCCTCTCCCTCAGGTAAGTATGCTGGCCATCCCTCCTAATTTAAAAGCAATATTAAAATTTCGTTTATAATTTTAGGAAAGTTAAAATTTATACTAAACTAAATTTTAACTTTGATAAAGCTATTGAGTTTTATAATTTAAAAATAAAAATTGCAACATTTTAAGAATAAATTTGATTTAGTTCAAAAAAGGAACCAAACATAGATTCATAAATGCAATGTGGCTTTCTTCAGTTCATTTAACACATAAAAATATATACCAGTAAAACAAATTTTTTACTTTTTTTTTAAAGTTAAGGTTTTAGTTTTAAGTGTTAATTACTTTTCCTTAGAATTTCCTAAGCCTGGTTCATATTTGCTGTATATAAAATAAATTAAGAGTCATGGTATTGTATTCACCTTCAAAAACATTGCTGCCATCTCTTCAGCATTTACTGAGAGCTTAACCAGGTAAAAAGACATATTTCAACAAGAGTCTATATTTCAAGCTACCAAAATTTATTATAAATTTGATATGGTATTTAAATACACATGATTCCTTTTTTTTTTAAACGCATGCTTTAAATACCTATAAGTAGCATTTCTTCAAGTTTCCGACGTTTCATCTTTCTGCGAATGTTGAAACCCCTCCAAGTTTTCTGAATTTTAAGTGCTGCAGACCCGCCATCACTTCTCCTTTTTTCTGATGGTTCTGTTTTTCCCTTTTCTTTCATAAGACGAATTTCCTTCATAAATTGGGACCTCAATCTTCCTTGCCGGGCTCGTTCATGGACCTGTATTAGTCGGATGGCCTCATCTTCTGTCATTTCAATTTCTACAATCTCTTCCTCATAGAAACCCAGCTTTTTTAAAATATTATCCATGGCTAGTTTTCTTGATTTAAGTTCACATTCTCTTTCTCTTATGAAATACGTAGGCACAGTGACTTCGACCTCCATTGGGGACAATTTCATGTCCAACAGGACATCATCAAAGTAGCTGAATTCAGATAAGTCTAGTTCAACTAATTCATGTTTTAATTCAAGCGTGCGACCAATACATGTGTCCAGAAGTTTTCTGACTGTTAGTCGTTTTTGTGGGTGAGCTATTTGATCATAGCATTGGTCTAACTTATTAATAACAGTAATGTACCTTATGTATAAGCTGCTCACTTGAGACTGTGCTTGTCTTTTATCCTTATTAGGTTTTTCACCGTGTAGTGCAGTGTCATATTGCGATGCTTCATCAATTATTTTTTGAGCTTCAGCCCAAAGTTTGTTATAAGTTTTATGCGACATTTATAAAGCCTTGTAATGAATTGTTTAAAAAAAATACAATAAGTATTTTTTATTATGTCTTACTACCCATTTGGGTTATACACCTATGTAATGGGTTAAGGATGAGTAGGGTTTAATTTTGAGGAAGTACACTCACATTTGAGTGGAGGGGGAGAGGAAACCATTTTGGAAAAAGCATCAGTACACTCAGCCGGTATTCGAACCTTGATCTCCCCGCCATTAACAGTCTAGTTTATTGCAAAGGTGCAATGCAGCCACCAAAGCATGTTTGAAGTATTATTTAATGTAAATTGTTTGGATGAGTTGAATGCATATAATTATATTATTTCAAAATAAAAATCATAGCTTATTAGAAATGAGCTATTTTATATTATATTCTAAACTAAGCTATCAACTAAATACAGCCTACAAATAATGGTAGTCTCTAAAAATAATTTTAACATATATATATATATTATTATTTTTTTAATTATGTAGCCTAATTATTTTATAAATATGTTAATTGCTATCGGTTTGGTATATCAAAATTATGTTGCTATGATCGAAAAAATCTCTTTTAATTATGTGGCTCAGTACTTTTCACTGCCTACCTGACCTGTGTTTAAATATTATCGGGTAATTTCAGATAACCTTGGTCTTGAAACATGATACACATTTTGGTTTTTCAACCAACCACGCAAAAATGTTTAAAACTACACCTTTCATTTTCAATTTTCATTTTTATAATTCAAATTTTAGGAAAAATTACTTTACTATAGAGCCATAACACTTGCACTGATTGAATGTAGGTAGGCCTATATTAAATGATACAACATGATTAATAAATAGGTGCTATACATTATTTTGGATATTTGTTTTGTCAATAAACTGTATGTTTAGCATTTAAAAAATTTAGGCTATAATATATTGGGCTAAAAGGATCTTAAGCTCTTTCTTCAAAAACATTTTATAAAACTAAACAAATTATTGCAGTCAACAATATTACAGAGAAATTTACAGACCTAAATTCAAAATATTATGTTCACACATAAATTAACCAAATAACTTATTTGAAAAAAAATATATATATACTACATTTCATATTATATATGCAAGCCTCCTATTACATTTCACACAAAGCTATTATTTTCAATCATATTATGTAAGCAGGTGATCACTTAATAATGCAGATTACAAGTAAAAATGTATTAAAAAATAGATTTAAAAAAATTATTCATAGGCCTGACTATAACAACAAAAATAATTGTAATATATAGATAATGTAGTAATTCCCTAGATACCTATTAAAAATAATGTCAATTAAAAAAATAGTTTGCTCAAAATACTCAATGTTTTAGGTCAAAACTCCAAGTAAATCTTTTTTAATTTTAATGTTTACAAAATTTCATTTTTTTCTATGTTTTATAGAGCAAATTATTGCTAAAGATTTAAGAAAAAGAAAATTAAATCAAAAGTTGAACTTAATGTTAAAATCTGGAAGGCCTAGATGGGAAGATAACATTAAAATGGACTTGGAAGAGATAGGGTGTAATGAGGTGGACTGGATGGAACAAGCTCAAGATAGGGATAGGTGGCTACTTTTGCAAGTACAACAATGAACTTAAGTTAGACCTAACATTGAGATAGTTTTCAATTTTCACTTAGGTGGGCGTACAGCTGATGTTTAGTTGTTTCAATTATTCTAAATGATTCTTAACAATTGATCAGCAAGTGTGTGATCTATTCTACTGTTTCAACAATAGATGTAACTAAGGCAAACCACAGCTTATGGAAGAATGTTAACACAAAAATGTTACCATGACAACATGCTTGGAGGATATAAAATGGAAAGGAAATAAATATATTTATTAATAGCGAGGGTTTTAAAGAGATATACAAGTTTATTTTACATTTCAACTTATGTGACTTGCTTTGAGTATGCCTAATCACTTTATAAACGAGTGATGAGAATCATAACTAGATTTTTTTGTACATAATTAACTATTCTGACAGGCTTTTTTTGTATGTTTACTTAGATTTTTTTTTATCACTTTGAAGCTTCAACATCTTGCCACATTGGCGCTTCAAATATTCTCACTAGTACCATCAACGGCCAGCTATTCTTATCTCGTTAGTAAATAAATTGGTTAGCCAAAATAAATTAATTCATATAGAAATATCAACTACAATATTGTATCTTATTCTGCTATATAAAATACCAATATTTTCAAAAAAATTAGCTTATAAAGAAGTAAAAGAATGTCTACACATAATAATTTGAACCAAAACTGTGTTTATATTGATGAATAACGTATAACTAATGGTAAATAGTGCATAGCACACAGTGAACAATTTATAAGAAAAATACAATAGTTAATAATGAAATATAGTGATTAAAATCTTACTTAAATCTATTGTCTTTTATTCATACAAATTTGCTTAAGCTCGTTCTACTAGATGAGCCTACGGGTTTTAATTAATGCATAGCTTATAAGCGCTAGAAGTTGATACATATTGTTTTAAATGTTGGCGTTCATAAGTGATACATAGTGAATAGTGTACTAAGTATAAAGTTTATTTAACTATATATTTTATGCCTTATTCTTGAACTTTAGAATGCATGGCCTTTATGTAAGCCAATGAGAATACGATGAGAAGCTATAACTAACTAAATGTCGGAATACTCAGTATTCGACTAGGATTATACACTTATGTACTAATTTTAATGGGTCATGGATGAGGAAAGTTGAATTAGATTAAATGTACTCGCATTTGCGTGCAAAGTAAGAAATCATTTATGAAAAAACTTCAGGACAGCTGACTGGGATCAAGCCACAACCTCCCTGTCAAATGCATTATTATTTATTGCAAGTGTACTGACTTAGATCATACGCCCTCCGTAGTAGGTATATTCAATATTCACTATGTGTTGATTGTTAACACTATGATTGAAAATAATATATTTAATTTCCTTAAGCACTATGTGTTATGCACTATTGATTATTTGACAAGTGTAAGCATGAAATATAAACCCATTCTAGTAAGTTAAAGTTAAACCAACTTTATATGACTTATATTAGTCACTTTATATCGTTTATAAACGTAATAATTGAAAGTATAGTGTAAACATTTCTTGGGCACAATCTCGAACACGCTATGTTATACACTATGCATGTATATAAATCCATTTTAACTGATTTTATATTATATATTTGTGTGTGCATAAAACAACAGTGCTAAATGTGGATGGACTTATAGTTCGCTTGACAGTCATCACCTGAATTTCTAGAGACTTTCTTTTCTATATATTTTTTTAGCTTTACTGTACGTCATAAAAGGCAAAAAATTATGGCTCAAAATTGTATTTTTTTTATTCTGTAGCTTTGACGTATAATATCTGGTCTTAGGAGTAGTAAAACTACCGTTGAAATTCAGTCCCTAATCGCCGGCCTTGCTAACTGTACGCTCTAAATACTTCTTGTATTATAATGTTAGCAAATTGTACACTCTAATATTGAGATATTTCATAAAAGTAATTTACTGGGGCGCTGCTACAAGCAGACAAATAATGCACTTATTATTAATATATTCTAAAAATAGGTAAGTTGATCAATATCGTGGACCCGAAAGTGAGTTTTGTCACTTGTTTACTAAGCACCTATAACTCTAAAAACCCAAGTAAAATCCTTCCGGACAAGTACAATCTATTTTTCAGTTCCATGTACTATCGCTTGAGATGAGAGAGTTGGTGTTGGCAGCCCTGCTAATCTCTAGCGCTACGGTGCGGCCCGAAAGTGAATGTAGTCAAATTTGATTAGTAACAAAGAATCTGTCCATTAAAGTCAAAATTAGCAATATAGTCGTTTAAATATGGTAGCATTATAATTAATTATGGCATCTGGATTAGAACAATTTGTTAATAATGTGCGTTCCTTATCAGCACAAGGTAGGCTATGAAATATTTATAGTTAAATAATTTCAATTTCGTTTGATTACTTAACCTCAACAATACTGATTTCTAATTAGAAATTCAATTACATATTAATTTTAACTTACTTTATTTATTTAATATTAGCATAGTCATGAATCATATTCGTTTTTGGCCAACTTGTTTTTTACGGTATTCTTCCAAGCAATAAACTAAAGGATTTAGTAAGGTGACTGATTTGAAGTTTGATCAGTCAATTCATAGCTAATAATAAAGATTTGTGCTAACCATTAGTTAGTGAATCCTATTAATTTCGGTTCACATAGTACTTGCCGAATTACTTGGTAAAACTAATATTAATAAAAGACAAAATTAATTTTATGGAATGCTTTTGTTTTTTAAAAATCGTGGGAGGTTTTGAAATTAGGTAACAGTAATCTCGGCAAAACTTTCTAAAAAGTATTGCAAGTGCAATTTCAGTTTTATCTAGACTTAAAAAAGCCAATAAAGTACTCACTACAATTTGATTTCACATCCTTTATCCAGACAAATAATGGTGAATTTCTTATTGCCCTATACATTCCCACTCATTTGGTCTAATGGTCTAAGGCATTACTCTTGTGTTGGACTGGCTCTCTGAAGACAAAGAGATCTGAGTTTAAATCCCGGTCAGGTCTACTTAGGGTGGTTTTCTTAAATGGTTTCCCACTCTCCTTCCACGCAAATGCTGGTAGGTTACCTCTCAAATGCTTCCTTCCTCATCCTTAACTCATTAGAGTCTCACATTTGAGGATAACCCGAAAATTTAGTAAAACATGATGATAAGCTAAATAAATTAAAAAACCCTTATACCCTACATTTTAAAATAAACTAAACAAAATAAACTCTTATTGCATTCAAATAATTAATGATTCAATCCTCCCACATTTTTTTATAAAGAGCATTCAAAGTTGTATTTTTAACTTTCCTAGTAAAATTATGGAAACATACACTTTTTCTAATTGGTGAGTGTCTCTAATTGGAGTACCGCATTCTTTCATAGCTCTATTTTAAAACGAAGTTATACAAACTTTAGTAGTTTGCACAGTTACCTTGATGATTCATGAATTTTAGTAGGGCCTACTTTTAATTCCGATTTCATATTTTTATTTTTTATATAAAGTTTCAAAATCTATATTTAAATGTAATTCGTTATACAGAACTTCACTTTAATTCACCAAGGTCTAAATAAATACAGTGTACATTTTTCAATAGTTATCCATATATTGTAAATGAGAATGAAATAATGAATTTTACATATTTTTTTATATGCTAAGTATACATTTAAGCAAGTTCTTCTAAAAACTCCAGCAATTGGACAAATCTTTTTAAAAATGGTATCATATGGTATCCATTTGAGATACTGAACTCAAATTAAATATTTTATTTGTGAAACTAAAGATATAATTTCTCCATTCAAGTTTAGATTACTAGGTTTAGTTACAGTAGAGTCTGACACCTTAGCTCAATCAGTAACAGGTCTGCCTACTGAGCTTACAGTCCAGGGTTCGAGTCCTGATATGGCTGAAAATTTATCATTAATAAAAAATATGGGTCTGTCTTAGGTGT
Organism: Timema monikensis; assembly: GCA_902151445.1. NCBI lineage: Eukaryota > Metazoa > Arthropoda > Insecta > Phasmatodea > Timematidae > Timema > Timema monikensis. The sequence continues at coordinate 463,271 of CABFVZ010000265.1, read as the reverse complement.
ACTTATTTTTTGGTGCATGAGTACACCCCTACATAAAACCAACTTGTGTTTTATTAAGTCACCTTTCAAAGAATTTAGGATGTATTGTTGGGCCAAAGAGTAATAAAACTTTTTACGCATCTGTTAAGTGTGAAGGTTTACAAACATAGTCCTGCTTTGTGTAGGATTTTATCGTTTAATAAGAACCGAAATTTAGGAATTTCACATAAAATAATCATGTGATTGTTTTATCGGTAATCTTACATTTGAATTAATTGATTTCACCAATTTCAGGTAACTTTCGAGAACTATGTGAACAACTAAGCAAGTTGACTGAAGTGTTGATGAAAAATAGCCAACATTTGGACAATGTTTTGGAGACACTAGACCTTCAGCAACATTCTTTAGGTGTACTTGCAGTGCTGTGTGTCAAACTTTCCCTTCCCGCCCCGTCTGCCACACCAGACCACCATGAGATATTGTTCGCCCAGGTTCAAGAATTTATTACCGGTTGTAATGGGGAGCAAGTTCGCTTTGCACCAGACACATGTAAGTAGCTCACCTCTTAATAAACTTAATACTTACATGTATACAGTATCTGAGTTTTTGCCTGAAAAGAGGATGAGAAAATCATTCCAAACTTGCTTGATCAGGGTTGAACCTTAGAGTCCCATTTCAAAGTATGCTACACTATCTTTGTACTTGTGACTATTTAATAATCAACATTGACACAAAGTGTCTGGTTCGGACTTTTCTCACTGGGAGGAAAACAATTGAAGATAAGTAATTATTAAGTAAAAACTTTTGATGACATTAGATATGACACTTTTAGGGTTGCTCAGTGGCAAAACATTGTGTGTGGACAAAATAAAGGATAATAATAGTTGGCGGTATGTTGGGTAGCTATGAGTTATTCTAGAGTTTTAATAAGTAGATACAAATTGTTTTATTGATATTGAAGCTCTCTAATAAGCTACTCACCTAAGTTCAATTTTTGTATTAAATTTTTATTTTTATTTCATAAATATTCACACTATAACTTATTATTAAATTAGGTTGTGCTATGGTACAAATATTCATTATTACAATAGGTTATTATTAGAGTCCGGATGTTGTTGACCTAATATTTGTAAAAATAACATTAAAATTACACCAAAAACTATAGACAATACTTAGATATTACAAAAAATGACCCAAAAATGTTAACGAAAATTCATATGTATTTATTACATTAGTTTAGATTTACATATTGAATGTGGTATCTAACATAATTTGGACTGAAAACATTTAAAAAATATAAACATGTGTTAAAACAATAATACATTTGACACAAATATTTCAATTCTTTTTTATTCGTCCCTATGGGTAATCTGCTTCATATGCTAAATCAACGAAACTATAATGCTGAAATTAGCAATCAAAAAACAAACATTTCCGGAAAAAAAAAATCTTACTCTTAGGAATTCATGAAATTATCCAGAACTAGACATTTTACAAAAAAATACGTGTGCATGTACTTATAGGAATAAATGTTTTAAAATTTTGCTTCGTTCTTCATTGCAGTAGATGAAGGTGAACATGCATAAATTTGCCTCAAATGTCTTTGCTAAATACACTTGGAATGTTTGTACACAACACACTATAAATGGAAACTATATAATGACAAGCTTTAGTCATCTATAATCTTGCACTCTTCTAAATATGAGCAAAATACCTGTTTCATAAGCAATAGATCCTCTCACTTAAGCCCTTTCCAGCTTAGTTACTCACCAGAAATGTTGATTTTCCAACCACGCAGGTAAAGGGTCTACAAAGTTCATTTGAAGCTAACATTATGTTCTCATTCTACACATACATCATTGATGATTAAAATGACCATGAAAGATTTAGATAAAAATCCAAAATGGCTAAAAATGACATGAAATTTACATTTCTACAAGAAGGAATTCATGAATAGAATTTATAAGCACATCTGCACTGTCTCTGATGTAAAAAAAAAAAAGACATGTCACTAAAATCTGGGCCCTGGTTATTATATCTATTTAATAACCAGAGCCCAGATTTTAGTGACATGTATTTTTTTTCTACATCACAGACAGAAGAAGGTACAGGAAAAGGGGTATAAAACACTAAATGAAATAAACACAATATTGTTTTCACAATGAATCGAAGGGCTAACATAATTATTATTTGCACTTTGCAGCATTGTCATGGTCATATTGTGTTTATCCTTCTATCCCTCTTTCTTATGCCTTCTTCCATAAGTAACAAAACGTAACTCAAAAAGCAAAATGAGGTTTTCCTTGAAGAAATATATTATAACTCATATAATTAATTAGGCTGATATATTAATATGTCTATGTTGTGAATATATTGTGAATATATGTTATTAGAACCATAATGCAAGAGAGTAGGGAAGGCTTGCCATTTAACAGTACAATGGAGCTATTAGGATAGATGGATTATTTAGCTCTTTTGGGCAATAGTAAGGAAGTCGTGGCAAGAAATGCAGACATTTTATTAGAGGCTAGTAAGGAAATAGGTTTAGAAGTGAACGCTGAAAAGACTACGTATATGGTAACACAGAGAACACATATTTGGGATGATAATTTAAGAGATTATTGTGAACAACATATAATTTGACAGGGTGAATGAGTTTAAGCATTTATATTAGTTGTCATTTGTTTGTGTGTTTCAAGGTTATACTGGGGATGGAAACCTCCCCTTCTCTCATGCCTATATTCATAGCTCAACGTTGTCAGCTTGTCACAAGAAATAGAGAAGCGAAAGCACATTGCACGGCATAACAATAGGCAACACTGAAATTACCTTGAAACACACATCTTCCTGAATCAAAGTATAGGAACAATTTTGACTAGCAAAAATTATACTAGATTGGAAATTAGGAAAAGAATACATTCGAGAAATGCATGCTGTCAGTAATTTGTTGAACGCCTCCTTTTAAGGAATGTGAAACTCAGAATATACAAAGCAATAGTTTTAGCGGTTGTTCGAAAACAAGGTGCTTGAAAAAGATATTTGGTCCAAAAAGATACGAATATATTGGGATGTGTTTAGGGTATGACTGGCAAACCTAATGGGAAGACCTAGACATAGATGGGAGGATAACATTAGAATGGACCTGAAAGAGATTGGGTGTAATGAGGAGGACTGGATAGAGCTAGCTCAAGATATGCATAAGTGGCGTACTTTTGTAAATTCGGAAATAACTTTCTAATTCCTAATGTCATAGATTTAGTCGGTCATTTATAGAGTAGGTTCCAATAGAATTAAATTATTGTTAGCTCTAAATAGAAAATTTTACCAATTTGGCAAATCATCTTTTGGGTTTAAAAAAAATTATAATTTTCAAACTTCTTTACCTAGCTCATATATATTTATTTTTGTTAGTGAACCCTCTAGAAAATAAATTTCTAAATTGGTCATTTTTATTCCTGCAAGTTTTTTTTATCAATTTTTAATAACTCTTACAGATGCAGAATTATGTCATTTGCTAACAAACAGCCTAGTAGAGCAGAAGACCCCACTCCGTGGCATCGACTTGTTGTGTAGAGCAATACATAAGATTCAATTGTTTGACTCTCAACTAACATCAGTGCATGCAGACTTGTGTCAACTGTGTTTGCTGGCGAAATGTTTCAAACCTGCCTTGGATATCCTCAACACAGATGTCACTAGTATCAGTCAAGAGGTGGGTGCATTTCTTCTCCAGTTTATTGTACTCTTCTGATGAGTTTATAATAATGTATGGTTTTAATCCAAAACTTACAGTTCTGAAACAGGAATTACATTTTATTGATCGATAGAAATACTTGGATGGAGGTGCCCAAATAAAGTGCTTGAATGATGATTTCATTAATAGGATAGCATTTAAAAGTTATTCCCAACCAAGGTTTTGCAAGCCTGTGTTTAGATGACCACGAGGATTTGCAAAAGATTTATTTTTATTGGTCTGTCCATAATTTTTGGATTATGTGGAAATATGTTAAAGAGGACTCGTATATCTGAAGAAAATGAAGAGAAGAGTCCATGTGAAAGTGAGGTTATTAAGTATATTGATAAGCTAAGTTCAAGTACTGAAGGACAGTAATTGTTAAAAAGAAATAAACAATAAATATTTTTTTTTTAAATTTTTACTAAAAAGTATGAGTTGGATTAATATTTACCAACCCTACTGGTTAACATGTATCTTTTGTATAAATATATATATAAATATTTAGCACCGCGTCTTACTACCCGTTCGGGTTATACACTTTAAGTACTAATTACACTAATGGATTAGGAATTGGGCAGGTTGAATTAAAGGAAGTGAACCCGCATTTGCGTGGAGGGAGAGTGGAAAACCCTGTAGGAAAAACCACCCACAGTTCACCCGACCGAGATTCGAACCTCGATCTCCCCGTCCTCAGCAGTCGAGCTCAACACGACAAGCGCGTTAGCGAACTACGCCAGCGAGGCGGGTTATCTTTTGTAATTTATGCCAGTAGAACCTAATATGTCACTCATGTAGGGGTTCTCAAGAGGTTTTACCAAATATTTTAAGGGTTTCTCCAAACAAAAAAAAGTTATGAATTCCTTATACAAACAATATTGAGATTTTTCTTATAATGTTTTTAGCATCGCGTCTTATTACCCATTTTGTTTTGAGTTAAACGCATATGTATTAATTACTTAAATGCAGAGGTCCCCAACCTCATTGCACAATAGAGCACATTCAAGGCTAATGGGAGTGCGGCAGACAACATTTAATTTTTCATGGCAAATTTACTAGGGGGATTGATATAAGTCATTCACGAGCTAAGTTTACCTGGATAACAGCTCGAAATGTTACTAGAAGTAATCCCTAATATATCACTACGCCAACAGCTGACATCTATCACTTTGGATGACTGTAATGAAAACAGATGGTAATATATTAATGTGATAGTTAACCACAGTAATTTAGGCCAATATTATTTATATATTTATTTGAGGTCGGACACAAAGTTTATTTATAGTTTTATTCCCCTTAAAAAAATATTAATACCACTTTCACAAAAACTTCTAACGTACATAGCTTCAAAATGGCGACTGACGAATCTAAACCATATGGTTGAACTTAACGGTAAACAAGTTTTTTACAATGATTCAGACACGCAGTTGATGAAAATATTTTATTCAGTTAAATATTTCAAAATACGATAAAATAATCAGAAAATCATTTATTGTATGTAAAAAAAACAATTTTCTCTTTTCCAAGTAAATACAATGCTTGTATTAAAAGATATTGATGTGTGCACTATATTACACAAAATCAGTAACGTTCCAAAACGAAAAATAAGTACTTTTAATTATGTTTAAAATATTGTTTCGAGTTGGATAAAAAGAAATTATTTAAAAAAATGAAATAGTATGAGAAAACTTAAGTTAATGTTATTTTAATTGTAATATATAACAGGTAATTAAGGATCTTTACATTTATAACAAAACTGTGATGTTTTACAAGTGTTGGCAACCCAAAACCTAAACATATGGTTTTCGAATTGTCATCCAGGTAAAAACCTATTGTGAACGGAATATAGTTTTGTGTGTGTGTGTATATAAATATATACACACACATTAGTTATTCTGTGAATTGATCAGACAGCAAATCTGGGTAGACCTAGACAAAATAACAAAATTGTCAAGGGAATTGAGAAGTATGAGCGTTGAGAGAAAGGTGTAAGGGGGTAAATCTATGAGATTGGAAAAAGCAAAACCTTTTTGCTTGAAACTCTTAGAATGGTAGTTCTGAGTACACATGGCAAATTAGTCGGGAATGGGATGGAGAGATTGGATAAAGAGGGGTTAGCTATCAATCCCCAACTTCTTGAGAGTATTTTACTGGGCTATGTTCTGTAAAATAATATATTAAAAAAATATAGGTAACTTACAATAGATGTCTAGATGTATTGAAAAATTGCATATACAATTTTGATTTTTTGTAAATTTGCAGACTAAGATTATAAGATTAAGATTATTAAAATATTTGCTTTGTTTTTGACAGGGTAATCAATTTGATGCCAAATACTTTTTACTCTACTATTATTATGGAGGCATGATCTATGCGGCTATGAAGAATTATGACCGAGCTTTGTACTTCTTCGAAGTTGCCATCACGACCCCGGCATTGGCAGTTTCACATGTCATGCTTGAAGCTTACAAGAAATACATTCTTGTTTCCCTCATCCTTCATGGGAGAGTAAGTACATTGAATTACAGCAGTACCTAATAGTTTTATTGCACACATGTAACTAGCAACTGTACTCTCTTGATCATAAATATAATCCAAACTAGGAAACCCGACAACTTCAAAATCCAGACAAAAAATTGGAAACTTTTGAATGTTAATCATTTATAATAATGAACTCGACATGGCCTATATTGAGGCGTGTTTGTTTAAAATTGTTGTGTTCTGGATTGTGAATGACAAAACAAGTATCACGAGGTATTGTGATTAGTTAGAAAACAAATAGAACATAAACAAAATTTCAGCGTTCCTCACAGTAAGCCAGGCCAGAAGGCAGAATAAAAAGTAGTGTTTCCCAGCTAACAAAGCTGACTAATAACCATCGAGTCTTGGGAGTCACTTTGATCGTTTTTTGGGGCTACGCGGGCTAGAATGGGCTAGGATGCCGGATCATCAGTACCTGTATTGGGGGGCTACTGTTTGAGCCCAGGGTACCGGGGTTCATAAACCGTGTGGGATCACCTAGAGGTCAGTCAGGCCATTGGTCAAGTGCATACTTCGTCCTGTCATGATCTTCTAAGTAATTCCATTAAGTTCTTTCATATCTTTAAATATTTCTCATCAACATCACATTTTGTAACAGACAAAGTAGTACAATAAAACCATAACAACCCAAGCTGGAAGTCAATTATGAACCCACACAATCAGAATCCGGTCACTTCCCCCATCCTCGGCCGGAACCCATCCTGACAACAATAGGCCCACACATAGGAACAAAGGTGGTGACGACACTAATATAATATAGTTTACAGCCTCTGTGGTCTAGTTTACAGTTCCTGGCTATAGATCCAGATATCCCAGGTTCAATATCTGATGAATTTTTCTGTGAAGCAGTGAATCTAGAACGAGGTAATAATTAGCTTCGTGAGGACAAATGGGAGCTACTTGAATAAATAAGTAGCAGCTCCAGTCTAGAAAACTTGTTAACGACTTAAGGGTTTATTGTGCTGACCACATGACACCCTCTATCCACAAATGTTGGCACTATCATTGCTAAGAGCTGAGGCTGCTCGGTCAGTATAGCTCTCTTGTTAGCTTACACCATGAAGTTGTTATTATACTCTATTGCATGCCAAGTAACGTTTACAGACTTTGTAAGAATGGTTTGTCTGGAATGCCCTGAGTTTTATAAAAATAGTATTTTTGATAATATCCTGGATACAATTGATGTTAACAAACTTGATTGAAGATCTTTATAAGCTTAGTTTTCTTTTCATAGTACCGAGTTTAATGAAATTATATTTTATTAAAAAATATTGGCAGCAGTGTTTATTACATTAATTATTTATTTCTTCCTATTTATTCTATTTCTTCTTTTTGTGTGACAGTTGCCATAATGAATGTGGTGGTGTTGATTGGTTTCCTCGAGGTGGACAGCAATTATTTATATCATCCAATTCCTTGCAACTAACATAAATGTTAGAGGTGTCGTCTAGTCTAATAAGTTTTTAACTTTGTTTTGTTTGTAAGGTCCAAAGTATTCCCAAGTACACATCACAGGTGGTCGGAAGGTTTATCAAACCACTTAGTCAGTCCTATCATGATCTTGCGTCTGCCTACTTCACCAACAATTCTGACGATCTTCGGGCACTTATTAACAAATACCAAGAACCTTTCACTAGGTGAGACCTTGATTTATTTTATTAGGTATTAGGGAAAATAGAAACTAACAAATTATTGCTATTCCATCCATAGAAAGAGGAATAAGTATTAGAATATAACATAACATGCTTAAAGACCCTAGATATAAATACATTTTATGGTTGATTCTAAAATATTAATTTTAATTATTTTCCAGGGTTCTTCTCATTTTATTACAATTCACTTTTTATAAGACAGCTAAAAAAGTTTTTAGATTTATTTTCATTAGGGGTCTATCTCGAGTGAGCTTTTCATAAATTTTCTGAGTATAGTCTATAATGGGTTTGGGTTGAATAAATATATAGTTATATAGTCTTAAAACTTAATTATGTTAATAAAAAAATTCATATTAATAGTATTTAATTTTTTTAATGAAATAAGAAGCAGATATTTAAAATAAAATATGATTTAAACTTGTTTTTTAAATAGTTAAAAAATAAAACCATAATAAATTATAGAGTTAACTTTTAAAGGCTGTGATATTGAACAGAAAAATTAGTTTTGACACAATTTGATATCCTATAGTACAGCCATTCACTTGGTGCTGACCTCCTACCAAAGAAGATAAGAGCATTAATGATTTGTAAGATATGCATAGTACACTTTTGCATTGAGCTTTACTTGATACTGTCTTGCGCTAAGTTTATTTGTGTTCTAGCACCCCTAAAGAGAGATGCATTTCTTATTTCTTCAGACCTTGATATTCCAATAGCCATTTGTACAATACCCTCTTTGTTGGGTTCTTTTCACACTCTACCCTCTCTTCCTCCTTAAACCCCTTCCCCTCTAATTGTGCATAATTTCACAAACATCCCCAACAAGTATAGAAAAGGATAAACAATGTGTCATTCATCACCAGACACACAATGACAGGCATAGAAATAACCTATTAAAGAACTTCAAAATTGAGAGCTCATAAACCTGTTGATCCTGTGGAGTGGCTCTTTCAGGCTTGGCTTGAAAATCTGAATACTTGCAGATCCCTAAATTCTATCAATGCTAACAGCAAAAAAAAAAAAGTCAGCGAATTTTTACCCAAAAACCAGGTATAGTGTTATTTGGTAGCTCTAACACTCCTTAGATGTCCAATTTATACAAAACAGCTAGAGCCATTTTCTAAATGTTGTAATTAAAAAAACACTCATCAGTAAACTACCCTTAATTTGAAGGCTAGGGTCAACTAAATATCAAGTATAAACAATATCCATCAAACTTTTACAGATCTGTGGCCAGGGATGGACAGAATTGTGAAATCAACTTTTTTGGGGTTCAACAGCACTTATTATTATTATTAGCACCGCGTCTTACTACCCATTTGGGTTATACACAAACAGCACATAAATCATAAGACTCATCATAAGCTCAAGATATCAATTTTTCAGTTTAAAAAAAAAGTCTGGCTTCATCAATTACAAAGCTTTACAAAAAATATATAGATATTGACAGCTAAAATACTCTGTTCATTTATTGTCACCATGAGTTGTTAAGTACTCTCCGTTTACTCTGAAAGTTATCATCAATCTTACCTCGACTGATTACGGCTATCTTATAAGCTATATCTTAGTGGAATAATACTCGTTGCCTGACAGGATAAATAAAGGGTACATTTTCATATCTTCAAAAAAGTGGACTTTGTTTGGCACACAAGTTTTGTGATTTTGTAAACTTTTATTTACTTGATAAAACAATAACAATTTATTTTTTTCCAATGTAGAGATAGCAATATGGGCCTATGCAAGCAAGTGTTGGCCTCCTTGTACAAGAAAAACATCCAGCGACTCACCAAGACGTTTCTCACTCTTTCTTTGTCCGATGTGGCCAGTAGAGTGCAATTGTCTGGACCTTTGGAGGCTGAGAAATACATTCTTAATATGGTATGTTTAGTGTAAAATCCATAGAAAACAAATTACTATTTTGTTCATAGTCTGATAGGGGAATAGTGGATATATTTTAATGTGCACATATCTCATTACCAGGAATGTATAATTTAGTGGAAACGTGTCAACATTTGTGTGGTGAGAAACTATTAGGGGAAAATACTCCTCAATACAGCTGTCCAAGATTCAAACCCCGACCTTCTAGTTGCCAACATACGCGATTAAACTGACCCCTTTGTTCATGTGCCCGTTGGTGTGGGTGATACCTTCTTAACCCATTCCTTGGCAAGGGCGTTGAATAATATCTTGGTTTTCCCAAACGTTCCCTGGTGTGGGCGTAAATCGACGACTAGGGCTCTGCGAGTACTCGTATTTCGAGCTTCTACTTGATGTACTTAATAATCAATTTTTTTAAACCCAATAGTAAGCATAGTATATTTAATTGAGATAATATCAGCATTTCCACTTCTAAATCATTTGGTTACTTAACAAATTGTTAAAAATTAATTTCAATTTTAACATTAATAACGTAATATAAATTTAAAAACACTTTCGACCGGTAAATTTATTCAATATTGTTGTCCATTTTTAATTATACTTGATTGAAATTGTTCACTTGTATTGCTATGACAATGCAAAGAAAATAAAAATAGCTAAGAAGATTACTAAATAATTTGAGTGATTCTTTTTAATACTTTTACGTGGTCCCTTTCTAAAATGATAATTTATGTTAAATTAAAATGTAATATCGAAAATACCTTATATTAAATGTGTTCATACTTAAGATATTTAAAACTTGTTTTAATTAATACACTTAGCTACAAAACTCGCTCTAGTTTAGTTACTATTATTATTATTATTAGCACCGCGTCTTACTACCCGTTCGGGTTATACGCACTTACGCTAATGTGTAATGGTAGGTTGATTGTGAGATGAAATGAAGGACCTACAGTTTAACGTGGAATCCGAACCACGGTGGAGGCCTGGCATTCCTCACATTCACAAGATGTCTTGTCAGAGGTGAAGGAAGGGTTTGGTAATCAGATAAATCTTTGCCGGGACCGAGGATTGAACCCCGGCCGCCTGCATAGAAGTCTTGACACCTTACCCCTAGACCACCAGGTTTATGATTCTTACGTTTTCTTATACAGTAAATTAAGTTACTGAAACATACTTTGTGGAAATATTAGCTTATTAAAATGTCAGTTTTATTAACTTTTTATCAAAACATTGTAGAAACACTATACAATAATGTAAAGTGATAGTTAGGTTAGGCCTAGATATAAACAAATCCACTTCTTTATTTTCTCTATACACTTTTACACTCCCCACTTCTTCAAACTTCCACAGCTGCACATTGTTTTGAATTTTCGGAAATATTTATTTTTCATATGAAGAGACATTAATGAAAAAGTAATATTCCCGAAAATTCAAACTAATGTGTAACTGTGAAAGTTTTAAAGATGTGAGAAGTGTAAACGTTTAAGAAGACATGAAGAGAGAGGTGTGTTTGTTCATATCTAGGCCTAACCTAACTATCCTTTCAGGTTGGCTTCCTTCACTATCATTTAACTTAAATCACTGTACAGTGCTTCTACAATGTCTTGTTATACATTTCCAAGCCATCATGCAATTATTCATTTTATCAACTTTGTTTTATAATTGTTAGTGTAATTTTTAATGTCCTCAAATACATGAGTGCTGAAACCATTTTAATTATTTTTTATTAGTCTTTTATTTGAGTGTTGTTCTTATTTTTAACTTGTGTTTAATAAGTGTTATTTATCATTTAAAAACCGATATTTCCATTGTTTAGTTTTTATTTTTTTTCAAAATTATTAACTATTTATAAAAATGTGTCATTCATCTTTTAAGAACATGTGTTTAATATACTTTCTAACGTTTTAAAATTATGAATATACAATACTCAAACTGGACTGAGTGCGCTTGGGAAGCACATCATAAACACATGTCTACTATATATTATTTGGAATGGCATCCATTTGCTTTTGTATCGTAGAAAATAACAACTAAACAAACTCGTATTTTTAGACTCCAACAGGACTTTTTGTGATAGGTTTAGTAACTAAATCGTAAGAAATAGTTGGGCACACTGGCTTGGTTAAGAATGATTTTGGTATTCTAATGGACAAGACTGTGGCTCACTTTTATTTATTCAGCTTAGTTTAAATATTGTGCTGTTTTAGTGTGTAAGTTATTAAAATTCACACCGTGACTTTGTTATAAAAACTTTTTTTAAGTAGATATTAACATTTATAATAGTTGCATTAGGCCTAGTTTTTTTTTTAGAAAACTTACAATTTAAGTTGATATAAACCTTTTGA
>CABFVZ010000265.1:393834-450987 GCA_902151445.1 Timema monikensis | reverse complement strand
CGCCTCATTCCCATGGGAAATTTTCATATGCCGTTCACATAGGCCCAGTATTCACTCATCCATAAACATAAACAAATTTTTAAACTTACAGATTGAGGATGGCGAAATATTTGCAACAATAAACCAGAAAGATGGGATGGTTATTTTCCATGATGATCCTGAGAAGTACAATAGTCCAGATATGTTAAGGTCGTTGGAAGAAGAGGTATGTGTAACCTGAATCACCCTGGTTTCCTAATTATATTATATATATAAAAAAATCATGGTCTATTTAATAAAAATATAAGGCTAGGAAGGAAAGTTCTAAACACTTAGTGGTTAAACGTAGGACTTGATAGTAAAATTAATGCATAAGAAAAAAACAAATATACATTTTTATTTTTAGACACAACAGAGCCATTCTTTAACATAAATAAGGGAGTTTAACCTAAATGAACTATGGCATTGACTTACAACCTCACACTAGAAATTTGATCATCTATTCTATGCTTAAGAAAAAGGAGGTTTATTTACAATATTGATATAGACATTTTCTAAACTAAATTCTTATAAGAAAAATAAAGTTCTTTGGCAATATACCATTTGAATGGTGTTTTACTATATATCTGTGATTCGAACCCCGACCTCCCTGTGGATCAGACCAGACAAAGTTGACACCTTAACTTGTGTCACACTGATGTGGGTGAAAGTGCTTATTAAATTCCTTGAATGCGTTTGGAATAGTAAGTTGGCTATTGGGACATTATTTATCTTCACAGGTCAAATAAAAGTAACAAACATATTTTACAATGAAAAGAGGAACAACACTAATGGCACTGAACAAAGAGGTAATAATGGCTACCTCTTTAAGAAAATCTATCGTTGATGTTCAATTCCTCGACCAAGGTTTTCCTTTAATTAATCGTTCCATTTATATGTCCTGTCATTCTCAATACAGATTTCCTTAGACTCCCTTTGTTTCTTTATTTAAGAACTTGTGTTGCGTGTTTCACACTCCCTCATGAGAGTTCGGATAAAATTAAAACCTAGAGATTGACTTGTAACAATGGATTTTCTGTCTAGTGGCAGCCATAGTGGCCAAATTATATTGTTTATACTCCTTTTTATTTTCCTGTACATTTTTCTGTGTGTAAAATGTACCATAAAAGTGAGGAACTATTTTAATAGCATTCTGATTTTAATTTACTTTGCAGATGGCAGTGTGTACCGATTTAGACCGCAAGATTCAATCTATGGAAGAAGATATTATGGTTAATCCCCAGTTTGTAAAGAAATCTTGTGGTGCGCAAGACGACGAATTGCCTCTTGCATCTACACACAGCTCCAAAGTAACCGCGTATGCCATGTAAATGAAAATTTCTTCTTTCAAGAAGCTCTACTTATATAAAAAGGGAGTTGACTATAAAGTCACATTTTTGGTGAAAATTTGGACTTTTTTTTATCATTTTTTCTGTAACTTATTTTTTCAGTTTTTAATCCAGCGATTTCAAATTTTTAAAAGAGTGCTTTGATTTCCCTAGATATTTTACCCTATAATATTAAACTAATTTTCTAATAAATAAAAAAAACTTCTAAAAATATTAATTTATAAATTTGCGAGAATTAGAATTTATAGTAGAATTTGAACTATTCCCAAATTCCCAACCTAAAATAAGAACAAATGTTTTTTATTTAATCATGTGGTTTATTTGCTATTTGCAGCTAACAGACTCAGTAAAAAGGGTTAAAAGATAATTAGAAACAAACTGTTTGTTGAGAAAGTTTTGACTACCCAAAAAAATCAACATATGGTCTTGCAGATCATATGTTTTGGTGAAAGGATACATGAGAGTAGATCTGTTGCTTGTATCATAAATGGAGTGTACTTCACATGTTTGTATTTAAACAGTATATATATATTTTTTTTAATGCAAGGGAACAATAGTTATTCCAACACTATCATATACCTTTTGCCATATAAATACAAAAATAATAAAATTGACCTACTCTTACTTGGATTCAACCAATAACTTTTACTAACACTTTATAAAACATTTAGTTGAATTATTGCCCAATAGTTTGGAAATGTACAGTATAATAAGACAGTGTAGAAACACCAAACATTAATTTAAAGTGATAGTGAAGGAAGTCCACCTGTAAAGATTGTTTGTTTTGGTTGTCACATCATATTATTAACCGTTCGAGTTATGTGCCTATATACTAATAATACTGTGTTATGGATTATTAAGGTTTAATTTAGTGGAAGTGCACCCACTCGGGATCAAACCCCCATCTGTCTGCAGCAGTTTAGTCTATTGAGAGATTATCACCTTTGACCATAGGGCGGCCATCCCTAGTTATACACTTAAGGCTTGTCTCACATTGTAGGATTTGTGCTCATAGAGGCATACTATATAGTAAAATTATTAAATTAACCTTTATTTAGTGATAACCAGAAATATTCCACTCAAAAAAATCTAATTCTAAAGAATATTTTAAAGATATTTGGAACCAAGCACTAAGCTAATTCCTGGTTTAAATTAATAGGGATAGCCAGCACACTTGCCTGGAATAGAAATCGAGAAACAACACTTTAAAAAACTACATGTTTAAGGATGAAAGTTCACTGCCACAGACAGCTTCGTCAGAGATTATGTGCTGGGTATCACATCTAATACAAACCACAAGGAATATTTGAAATTTCGAATCTAATATTTTACAGCCGATGAACAGCTTCCAGCCATTGGCTGGGTCTCTTTGGAACATAAGCCTCTCCACACTCCTCCTTATACCCTTCAGTTATCCTTTCCCTCTCCATCATTCTCACAGGGCCATACCACCTTAGCCGTTATTCCGCTTACTTGTGGTTCAGTCCAAAATAATTTTTAAGAAAAACTTTACCTTTTTATCCCTCCATATGCTATTTGGTTGATACGCACACATTATCTGAAATAGGGATAAGGCAGCTAGAGTTTTATAATAAATGTACGTGTGTGTGATCTAAAGGGAGGCCAAGAAAGATATTGGAGGAAAGTGTGCAAATAATAGGAATAGAACCAGGTCCCTTAGCTTAGTAAACAGACACACTACCAACTGAGCTAAGGTGTCACATAATTAAAGGAGGAAGGATAGAGTAAGATGGAGGGGGCATTTTACTAAACTGACCCGTGCACAGGCTGGAAACAATTTTTTATCAAAACTCAAACCCCTACAAGAGACTGATTTGGAATCATATTTGCTATCTACCTCATTCCAGATAAAACCATAATAGATTGAAATAATGATTTGGTATGGATATGCTACCATTAAAAGGTGTTTCAATTGACTATTTAAACACAAATCTGGTATAAAAAGCAAAATGAATACATTTTAGAAAACCTTCTAAATTATAAAGTTTTAAATAAGGAGTCTTAACTCTCAAAATGAATACCAACAAGTCATTGTGGCCGTTTTTTCTGATGGCTATTAAAGTAGCCAATGATCTCACATGTCAATAAGAGAGATTGCCTTAAAATAAAAATGATGAATTAATTTAACCATGTGACGAATAAAGATAGTTCATTAGTGAACTAAGGTTCAATTTTTAAGACTATGATAAGACAGTGTGTGAATAAAATATGATCCTAACATTTCATTGTAGGATGAGGCCAAACTGCATAATCATTACAGCTTTTTAGCACCTGGTTTTACTACCCTTTCGGGTTATTAAACTATACACTACACTAATGTACTAGGGATTAGTACGGTTTCATTTAGAGGAAGTGCACCCACATTTGCACATAGTGGAAACATGTACTGCGCCCGACCTGGATAGAATCACAATTGCCCCATCTTCGGCGGTCTAGTCCATTGTGAAAGTAGCGCCTGGTGCCTTATGTCATACCACCAATGAAGCGGGTATCACAATATTGTATCCCATATTTTCATAACATGCAAGTATTTTATGAATCTTGACTCAATAAGATAGACGTAGGTCAAAAATGACAACCCACTTGGGCTAAGAAAAAAGTGGGTAGAATTTAAGCCACAATAATTATGATTTTTCTTTTAACTTCTTTAGTGTGTCTATCTATTCAAATAGCTTTGCAAAACTTAAAATAGTACCAGAATAAGTTTACTACACTGCTTATTTATAAGACTAGAAAACTTTATTCTGTTATACTGATTAAGGACAGCTGAAATATAGACAAAGCAATTTGCAGTAATATTAAACACTGCCACTATTCTCACTTAAAATAAGTTTTATTATATATTTTAAGTTATTTATGAGAAAAATTAAATTGATATATTTACAAAAAATTTCAGTTTTAAATTCTAATGTGGTAAACATTAATAGATAAAACCCGCAAACAAAATCTTCTTTGGGCTCCGCAGTTTTTTTAAGGGTGTAAAGGATTCTGGAATTTAACAAGCTTTAGAACCGCTTGTCTAGGCTGTCCGCGTCTAACTAAACTATGAGAAAGGTGAATAAGAATAAATGAACCTAAATTTTCACAGTGGAAAAATCATTTAGAGAAAATCAACCACATTACAACTCCAGTCTTTTCAGTGACAAATCAGATAACTGAATAAGGCATTAAAAATTGTGGAAAGAATGTTTTTAAAATGATTTAAGGGTATAGTGAATAAAGTATTTGGTTAAGGGAGCGCAAGTATGTTTACAGTTTTTATAGAATAGAAATTTTTTGGCCAAAATAAATCAAATATTTCTCCAGTAGCAACATAAGAGTTTAGTTTTCTGCACATGCTAATATCAGCATCTTGAATATTTGTCAAGGGTGTCCTGGAATTTTGTAAAAACCATTTCTCTTTATTTAAAAAGTTTTGAAAAAATTCCAGGACACCCTTGACAAATATTCCAGATCTGTTGATATTATGTTATTGAATTAATCGCCCCATGTTGAGTGCCAATTATTACGTTTTGGTTTATATTGTGAGATAATTGGTATTATAACCTCGTGATCGAGAGCCAATTATAGTGATATTGGGTATTTGATGAGATAATTGGTATTTATAGCCCGTGATTAAGAGCCAATTATACTGATATTGGGTATTTATAGCCCCATGATCGAGAGCCAATTATAGTTATATCTCTTACACTTATGAAATAAGACCTTTAATATTGCACACATTTATTAAGACAATTTCACCATCGGCACTGAAGATATATTTTTAGATGATTCAGTTTAGTTGAACTACAGATTATATTTTTGTGACGTTTCTTTGTTTTGAGTATCGTGTGCTGACCGGCACTGTTAATAATTTGTATTACTGCTACATATTCATACGCAAAAGCAGCTTATATATGATCTACTCCTTACCCCTTGGACCTCTCGTGACCAGTGTCAAAACCGTACAAAAATTAGTATTATGGTGTAATCTATTGACATTAATTCTGAAAAGGTTGCGATTCTCCATGGATGAAGTATTAAAAGGATATTTCACATACATTACTGGAAAAAATGCACTTCATCCATGACTATTTTAATATATGAGAGAGATACAAATCTGTATCATTACAATATTAGCATGTGCAGAAAACTAAACTCTTATGTTGCTACTAGAGAAATATTTGATTTATTTTGGCCAAAAAAAAGTAATGATATAAAAATTGTAAAATTACTCGCGCTCCCTTTGGCCACACCTTGAAAGAAATATAAATTTGGATAAAATACAAAGTACTGTTTCATTGTGATTCTAAATAAGCTCTGTCCAAAAGCTCTCTTTGCTGATAGCATGCAGCACCAAGATTAAAAGGTCAAAGCGCCTCAGTTCACTGTGCTTGTGGATTTAAGACATTTTTCATTCAAGTCTGCATAAACATGTAGGTAATCGACACTTCCTGCCCTAGTTGACAAATTCTAGGAAGATTACAGACTATTTTGAATGTAAAAGCTGAGGAAATTTTTGTTGTCAAGGTTAAAGTCTTGGCTCCCTCTTAAATTCATGATTAAAGAGAGAAACTTAAATTATACTAAACCTTAATATGTGATGTTTATTCATTAAAACAAAACTATCATAGCACCAAATACATATATCAAGTTTATTCTAGCACTTTATGAATGCAGGAATTTAAAACACAACACTGATCAATAAATAATATAAACTAAGCCCTGAATTTATAAACTAATAATGACTACGAGCTGTTAGTTATGTGAAATATTATAGTTAGGACGTATTAAGTCACTTTAATTAGAGTATATTAAAAAAAACATTTCAATGTGTCAATTTTCTCTGTTATTAATTCTGACTGAGAAAATGTGAAATGTCAGTAATAATTATTTGTATGTAATAATACATGTACAGATTTTTCTAAAAAGACAATTTGTATTTTCAGTGGGTGGCATACACACGAAAGAGTACAATTTTTCAACAAAGTCAAGAAATTATGAATTTAATAATTACTAAATATCTTAAATATTATGTCATCCAAACAAGTTGGCTATTTTTGGTCATTTTTATTGACCCAATGTTGACTATTTCTATCAATTATTGTGAAAATCTTCCATCTTGTCCTGAGAAACTTTGAAGCAGCATAGTAATTTTTTAACAGATTAAGCTACACATCTAACAATATCATTAATTTTTGATTGGAAAAAGAAGTTTAATAAAACATTATTTAAACAATCTGACGAAAGCATTTCTCATCATTTATCTGTAACTAACTCTATCTATTCAACTTTTGACAATGAAAAATTGTTCATTTCCTGAGTGAATCTTTTAACATCTTGGAGAACATGTTCTATCATAGTTTCCATATCTTCACTACCATCCAGCACCTTAACATCAGCCACTGCGCCTAAAACCTCATCCCTATGTGCCACATACTCAGGCCAGACACACTTTTCAAAGTACCCCGGCACATCAGGCGGGTTATAAACCCTAGAAATTCTCCGCAGCAAACACTGTTCTCTAGTGAGTGTAATGTAATACTTTAACCGACATAAGTTTAACAGTGGGGGGTAGTTAAGTATCAGAAACCCCTCTATAATGAGAACATGGTGGAATGTATCGACACACGGACGTTTATTGACAGGTGGTACCGTTGAGAGAATATCGGCTATGGCAACCTCCATTTTTTCCATGTCTAGACTGGACATAATTTCCCAGTTGAAATGGTTCATCTCTGGTACAAGTATGTGTTGAGAGCTGTCCTCTGGAAGGAAGTAATCATCTTGACTTAGTATCCGAGAACCAGGGAGCGCTTGGTGCAGAGCCTTCGCAAGGGTGGATTTACCACCGCACGTAACCCCAGATATACCCACTACCAACCACATTGTTTGATAAAGTTAAATGTAACTTTACTCTGTATACATCATCCTTTCCTTAGAGACCAAAGTGTAAATATTAACAGGCTACCCAAGAAACAAAATCCCATAACAGCAGGTATCATTAAGGCATAGCTTATTGGAGGGAACAAAGAGTTTATAAGGTGGTCATTCTCTATAAATGGCAACACTAGCACCCACAAAGAGTAGTAGGTGAAAAACAAACAACTGACAGATAGAATAATTTTACCTAATGTCGCATCGCTAATATTCATCACACAAATGCACCTTTATCTTAGACTTATAATAAATTTCATGTTTATCAATATTACATCATACTGACTAGATACAATAGATGGATCTATACAAAAATAAAGTAATACTGTTATCTTTCCAATCGGATACCTTGGGAATGAAACCAATTTTAAAACACAATTTCTTGAATACTTTTACTCAACACATTGTAGTCACATTCAATTCAATTGACAAAATATTCCTTTTCAAAGTTTTCAAAGTCTTCTTCTGTAAACACAGTACTATCTTCCATTGGTTTTTCTTCTTCTTCTCTCGTCTTTTTCACAGCACGGTCAAATATCTGGTTAAAAAGAAATAATAAGACTTCTATTATAAAACTAATAATAGTTTCCCAATTTGGATTAAATCTACTTAGAATACATGCATTTAAAAAAAGTTATGAGATAAGCAATTGTACCTTGTATGCTGTCTCACGGTCAAAATCAATCCCACCAAGCAGCTGCAGTTGTCTTAAGTTTTCTTCCGTTCGATCACCTTCAGTTCTCAACTTTTTGCGAACATCGTCCACCGTAAGTTTATAAGTGCCTGTTTTACATCCATTAAAATAAGTTTGTGAAATTGTATCTATACTATCTTATAGCACTTTAAAAATGTTTGTCAATTTAACCACAAACTCATGTGCTTTAACTAACATTGATGACAAAAAACAACAGTCTCACATTATAACGTTAAATATAACATTATTCACCCAAGTCCTGACTGAATGATTAAGATGCAGCCAAAGGGAGCGTGAGCAATTTTTACAGTTTTATAGCATTACATTTTTTTTTGGCCAAAATAAATCGAATGTTTCTCCAGTAGCAACATAGAGTTTAGTTTTTGCACATGTTAATATCAACAAATCTCCACTATCGGTCAAGGGTATCCTGTAATTTTGTCAAAACCATTTCTCTTTATTTAAAAAGTTTTGACGAAATTCCAGGACACCCTTGACAGATATTACAGATCTATTGATATTAGCATGTGCGGGAAACTAAACTCTATGTTTCTATAGAAGAAATATTTTATTTATTTTGGCCAAAAAATTTCAAAACTGTAAAAATACTTGCACTCCCTTTGGCCGCACCTTAATTATATTTCAATAAGTAGACAAATTTTAAAAAAAATCTAATTTGAAAATCAATTTTATAAAATAGTCTGGGCACTATGCTAATTTCATCAACTAGGCACATACAATAATTTGAAACATAGTCCACATTTATATCGTTAGTTAAGGAATATCAAATATATTAAAATTAGTACTTATTTTTTTAACTAATATTTTGAATAATGTAAATAGTTATATTAAAGATTTATCAAATATTTACTTGTTTTACTAACAAATTTCCTTAAAAAATATGATCAGGTTGCAATTAATAACCAACCATTTCTACCTTGCAAGTCATTTTGTGTATTTTATATAGTTACTGATTGTCTTTTGAGGCATACAAGCTGATATTTAGACATGTAACTTAAGATGTTTGCACTAATACATTTTACATATTTAGGTTTAAAGAGATTCATAAAAAATGATTATATATTAAAAAACAAAAATAAACCAACATTACCCGATGATTTTTGGTTCTTAAAATGTCCTTGTTTTTTCACTTTCTGCTTATTTCTAGTGTTAACATCTTTTCTTGGGAATTTGTCCTTAACATTTTTTGACTTCTTTTTTCCTGGAGTACATAAACATTTGAAGAAAATTGTTACTACCAGTTAATTACTTTTGAAATAATTTACTTAATTTTTGAAACAAATAATCAACAAATTTGAGTAATGCCACAATGATAAGCAACATTTTACCCAACAGATTCATACACAATAGTCAGTGAATAAGGCTAAGCATATTAAGAAACTTGCATCACCAGTTTGAACTTTGACTTTAACAAAGATAAGTGCAAATATAGTTCCTGATAACTGATAAG
Organism: Timema monikensis; assembly: GCA_902151445.1. Lineage (NCBI taxonomy): Eukaryota > Metazoa > Arthropoda > Insecta > Phasmatodea > Timematidae > Timema > Timema monikensis. The sequence goes on along the minus strand of CABFVZ010000265.1, from coordinate 441,518 downwards.
TACCAAGCAAAGTTGTTAAGTGCTTAAATTATGTATGGGTTTTTGGGGAGGAGAGGTGGGGTTTCAGTATTTCCTTACATCTTATGAGGGAGCAAGAGGGGGGGGGGGNNNNGGGATCCATCTTAATTTTATTTTAATCAATGTTTATGTGACAAAATCTAAAACTTAACTTTTTGTTCAGAAAACTCTTAAATGTTTCATTTTCATTCATTGACTAACCTCACTTTTATCACTAATTATCAATCTAAATAATTAATCACTAAAATACAGACACAGGGTAATATTTCAGTCACTAACATATTAGTTCTACTAGAGCAGTAGAACTTGTTGGTGCAAAATGTAAATTATACCTATACTATAAGCTACTCCAAAATAAAAATGGCGATTCCAGATCGCATGTCCTTACGTCCTGGTCACTTATGTCCAACCCTAAATCTGGTCCTGGTTATTAGGTGTTTATCAAGAAATAATATATTATATTTTCACATACACCCTAAGATGACTTCCCATATTGTGTATACGCATACCCCAGGTATGAATACCACTACCAGAGTGAATTAAATGTGCATAATTATATTCTGAAAATTGAAAAATGACACTTGTACACGAGAATCAAACCTGGGACCTTTGGCTTAGTACGCCAATGCTCTAACAAATGAGCTATCCAGGAATCGCCTCGTGCCCAGGGTTATTCTTCACTCATATTTTAAGGCAAAGTCTATGATGGGCATGCAGAAATCATCGGCTACAAATGTGTGATTTTAATAAGATCATGAACCAAGGGTCCCGGGCTCGATTCCTATGTCCAGGTGTAATTTTTTAATTTTCAGAATATGATATCTAGATGGAGTGGTCCTCACTAAAAGCCTAAATAATAGCTTTGGCTATTTAAATCTTAAATATGTAATCCCTTACAATTATAATAATTGTACAAGTGGCAGCATTAAGCCAATTACCGAGTTAAAGATGGCTGCATTATCTGATATCTCCTGATCTTAATAAAATCACACATTTGTAGCTGATGATTTCCGCACGTCCACCTTAGACTGCCTTAAAATATGAGTGAATAATGACCCTTGGCAAGAAAAGATTCCTAAATAGCTCAGTGGTTAGAGCATTGGCGTACAAATCCAAAGGTCCCGGGCTCAAGTCCCGTGTCCAGCTGTTATTTTTCAATGTTAAGGATATGATATCTAAATAGAGTGATCCTCACTAAAAGCATAAATAATAGTTTGGCTAATTGATTTAATTTTCAAACTAAATAAATAAAAGTAGCCAGGGAAAGACAAACAGAATTGTAAAATCAACTTTTTTTGGGGGGTTTGGACACACAACAAACATCAAGATTCAACCTAATCTCAAGGTTGAGAATTCTCACATGTTCTCTTGAAATGGAAAATTAAACAAAATAAAACGTTTAAGATTTGGCAAGTTCATATTTAAACCTGATAACAATTACTTAATCATTAACACCTAGCACATCTTTAACTTAAAATAGCCTATTTTTCCCCAAGTTGGTAATTGAAAATCAATAATAGGTTTATTTTAGTTGTATTTTTTGTGGTTTTTACTTATATTATACATATATATTTAAACTACCATACATTAAATTCTTACAGACAAGTAAATATCATAGTTCAATAGCCTAACTTCTATAAAACAATTGACTCTTAAATTTGTAACAATATACTTAATTGGGTCTATAATATGAGACATTCTCTTTTAATTATGTGCAACACAATAAATAAAATGGTATCAAATGTCTTGGTATAAAAGCAATGCAAATTAAGATTAAAAAGTACATATTAATATAATTTCAAGATTATAAACTTAATTTATATTTTTACCATAGGGCTTATGTTTTGTTTTAACCACTGTATGTGTGGAGAAAATGCAAAATATATTAATACAGTACAAAAGTATAGGTAGGTGCCGTACTTATTAAACATGGTTGATGATTACGAAACATGTAATTTGCTCACATCCTCATACTGCACTTTATCTATCACTCTACCCTTCAAAAGCCCAGAGGCAATTTCTACAGTTACACAAAAGTTTTTCTCGTCCAAATCTTTCATGGTGGCTATACTACCACGATAAGCACCATTTACAACCTTGACAGTTCTTCCAACTGCAGGTATTACAGTTTCTAAATGAGCTTGGTCCAACTTAAGTTTGTGTCCACTTTCGAACATAGACACCACAGCCACATACTTGGTTGGAACATCAACGATAACACCCTTTTTCTTGTAATACTTTTCCCCGAGAGATTTAGCAATCACCTTAACAACTATGTCTTCAGTAATCCAATAATCCTTTCTATTATTTTTTTCTTTTTTACTTTCTTCATCTTTAATTATATCGTCCAACGCTGATAGTTTTCGTTTCTCTCCCTTTTCCTTTCTACTTATCCTATCTTCTTCGTTGCTTTTTTTCTTTCCATCATCCAATTTTAAAGGGTTTTTTAGTTGTGATTTTGAAACTACATCTGGCTCCACTTTCTTAGTATTCAAACTCAAAGTGACACTAATCTTATCGTCATTGGTATCTCTCACAAGTTCAGTGTACGTGGGTTCAGAGTTATTAGAGAATTCCTTTCCTTTTTCTATTTGTTTCTTTATGAATTCCATCATTTTTTCCTGATCATCTTTGTCCATCTTTTCTTTCTTAACCATGGCTTCTTGCAGAGCTATTGTTTCAGGATCTCTGTCTATATATTGTACAAACCAGCCTTTCTCCGTCTCATCAACAACACATTTTCCTTCTCTTCCAACCCACTTTACAAAATCTGTTAACGTTTCCCACTGTGTGGAATTCATATGCAGATGATGGCGGTCTGATATGTAATCTTGATAAACCTTATTTGCATGTACTCTCTTTGTTCCAAACTGCCTTTTTAACAACTCTAAGTAACCTTCCTCAAACTCCTTAGAAAACTCGTCGATATATTGATCAGCATTATCAGCAAATAACAATAATTGACGTTGATGTGACTCTGACATCATGTGACATTTGAAGCCATTTTCATCTCTGCACTGCTTCTGACACATTTGACAGTACCATCGCAACTTTTGAAGACCTTTAGCCTTAATTTTGTTGGCAATGTATTTGGGAGTACCTACTTCATGTTTGCCCATGGTTGATGAAAGTTCTCAGCTAATCGGTTGGAATTTCAAATGTTACCGTCTGAAAAGAAAAACTCCTTTTACTTCCTATGTCTTTTGTTGACTTGCAAAATATCAAACAATGTAGGCCTACATTAACAATCAAGTTATTTGGATCTATAACCAATTGCAAATAATATTGCTGCTTTCCCACACCCCTTTTTTATTTTGAAGGAAAAACAGATGAGTAAAAAAGAATTATGACAGTATAACAATGTTTAATTTAAGTAGGCCTAATTTACAAATAATTATCAAGTACTTGTTACAATTTAGGTGGTTTATTTTGTCTGATGAGCCTTGGAACAATTATAAAATAATCTACCGGTAAAATCATTTATTCATAAGCCGTCTACAACCAATTGCACACCCTTGTCGGACACACACTCACAAGACATTCTGTGTGTATTTTCCTGCTTAAACAAAGACTGTCTTCAATAAAATGTCTGAAACCGTAATTTCAACCAAAATGACTCCATCATTAATATCATGTTAAAATTTACAAACATGAGTTAAAGAGAATCCTAATGTGTGGAAAAGTTATTAAATTATTACTTTGATTAAATGAGTTAAAATGCAACAATTTTAACCAGAGGCCTACCTAATAATTTTCACTAACTTTTATTTTTGACCAAATAACAAATTACTTAGGGCCTAAGTTTAATCGTAATTCACCTACATTTGTTCCTAATTAGATGAACAAAAGCCAACGCAACTACCTATATACATGCAAGAGATGGACAATGTTTATCTCTTACCGACAAACGATTCAAACTGTAGGGGACTGCACTTGCATACAGGCTATTGCAAGACAAACAAAACTATGGGTGAGAGTCTAACAAGCAGATGTAACTAGTTGTAGAGAGGCATAATGCTAGTCAAGACTTTCCCTCGTAATTGTGTCTGTCGGCAATAGCATGCGGAAGGGTAGTCACATGTTGGAATCGCTTGTCCTAAGGCAAGGAACACTGTCTATCTTTTGTGTTGGATTGCGTTCAGCTAATCTGAAACAAATATGGGTGAACTACTCTAATCAAATAAAATGAATAGTTGTTTGGCTAAGGACAACCGTTTATGTAGATGTATAGTAATAAATAATGCGTTTTTAAAATGTTCAATAATATCTTTTCAAACACTCAATTTTTATTTAAAAACTTTATGACTTTGATTTATGTAAAAATAGGCTGTATCCAAATAGTCCAAGGATCCGTGGGATGCAGTATTGATAAATTAACAATCGCCACAAACTTCCCAAACAAAGAATGCATCAAATTATTTGAATGCCAATGAGCTTACTACATCCCTGGGTTCGCAATGCTGCTCTCTAGCAATTATCTTAAAAGCTATGTAAACACCATCTATTAGCCCTAAAGAAAACTATTCCGGCATACTAAAATTGGTGTGTTTTAAATTATTAATCGTAAAATTTGTACCATTTAATTTGATACTATTCTTTGTAATGTTTGTTTACCATAGGGCCTACATCATACTGAGAAACAATTTAATAGTTTTAGCAATATTAAATGCGAGACGAAGATTGATTATTCAACTTTTTCAAATCATCTATTTATTATTAATGACAATGATTGAAACTCAGAATCAAGAGCATGTAAGAAACCAACCATTGTCTTTATTAATGACAATTGACAGTCAAATAAGATTATAATAGAACAGTTGCCGGCCAAACTAGGATGTATCTACGTGTGGCTTCCATCCTTGGATCCAAGGACGTGAATAGGGATGCATTGGCATCCTTCATGACTATTCAGACAGATCTACACTTGATCACATGATTTCCAATGGAACTCTCAAGGTTGTGTGTTAAGGCTACAGCGCATAGACTATTCGTATACAGCCATAGCTATGGTGTTAGTAATGTGTGCTCTTTGGATCTATTTTCCCAGACAAGGTGTGTTTAGTATTAACATTTTCAATGGATTTAGCCTATTTTAATGTTATGACAAATCATTTTTGGAAACAGTGCCATCATTATAAAAAAAAATGAAACAATCTGGTATGATTATTTAGTGAAGAGTATATTTACTTAATTCCTCTTAATTAAAATTACGTGCTAACGATATTTTATTGTAGACAATCCATTTATTTGGAGGAAATCAATTACGAAACATTTTAGGAGTGAGCTACATTTGCGAGTACGACTGGTTCATTTGTTTCTTTCTTTATAAACTTTAGTAATCTTACCTTTTGAAAGAATATCTGACTCAAAGAATTCTAAACTTTTTCGCACTAAAGAAGCCGACATGGCATTTTATTTAAGCAAGTTTATTCCATAGAAAATGAAACAAGACTCATTAAACATTTATATTCAAGAAATTTCTAGAGCAGGTGAAAGCCTGAAAGGAATGTAATTACATTAAAATGTTGCCAGATAACAAACTGACATTTCTCTATAAAGAATAATTTATTTTCTACAAATAATTACATGCATATTAAAAAGATTTAGATCATAATATATTGCATTTTTATGTAATAGAATTTAAATTGATTATTTAATTAATTAGTAAATTAAATTGTAGGAATTAACAAAACCAAGGTGTAAAATATACTGGTTTAGCTACTCTTTAATTCCGGTGCTCAGACATTGAACTCCAACAGCACTATAGTTCTGTTCGCGTCGCCGCAACAAGCAAGTACTTTCCTGCTATTATGTGATCGTCTCGCGGGAGCAGGTCTACCCACAGGCTGTTCGCGTCGCCATCACAGCTGTAACCGTGGTAGAAAAACACTGCCTTTTCAGTTCAATGGACCCCAATTCCCGAGATCTCTCGTTTTTAACTCGAATCTAGCCTTCTCGAACGCTTCAAAAACGCCGAGAAATATTTTTTGTATTCCTAAACCAAAAATCGTTCGTATTCGAGGTGAGTGGTTGAGAAAACAACGATTCAAATTCACTTTAAGTTGCATATACTAATTTCTCAAACAACGGATTAATTTCCGGTGAGATCAACCAATCCCAACACAGAGTAAACGTTAAATATTTTCCAATGTGGACAATATTTATCTCTGTAACACATAACTCATTTTCTTGCTATTGTAAATAAATTTATTATAATACTTTTATTATGTCAAAAAGAAATGTTACTTCTGAGCAAAAAACGTATTCTTCTGGAACATATTGAAGGTCTTATCTTAAAAGGGTGATAAACTAAATTGTTTGTTTTATTACAACACTCTAGTATTATTATTAAAAAAATATTAAGCAGAGCAAACCTTTGTAAAAACAGACGATGCAAACGTTCTAGATTGTCCCTCCATCACGTCTTATAATATGCCAATTAAATAACCTGCACTACGTTTGTTCAAAAAATGCTTTATGCCAATTAAATAACCTGCACTACCTTTGTTCAAAAAATGCTTTATCACTAATAATAGCAACTGCATTATCCTTATCGTTAAAGATTCAAAATGTCCTATTTAATTCAAGTTTACGTTCTTCTAATTCTTGTATTGCAAGCAAATGTAATATACGTATCATCTTTATTCAAATATGTTAAGGTTTAGGATGAAATGACGTACTACTACTAGATGAACAAAATAACTGGACTACTTGAGTCATATATTCAACAAAATATACTACTAAACCCTTCGAAATTTTATATTTAGAGTGGGTTGACCCCTTAGAGAATTAGTGATAGAGATCAGTTCGAATTTTTTGTGTCTCAAATGGTCTGATATGATTGAGGAATACCAAATGTGAAACTCGAAAAGGAAAAAGTCCTCAAAATGCTCAAAAGCACACTCGGAAATACAGAGCCATCTCTTGTGTGGGGAAAATGTGTTAGGTTCGGAACTGAAGGAGAAGAAGAATAAAAAGCGCGCCAACATGAATAATAGACTTCACCTAAAAAAACTTGAATTGATTTAACAAAATTGACTAATTTTGAGTTGATTACAAGAAAATGATTGCACACGTCGTGACAGACAGTAAAATAAATGTGGTCATGAATGAAACATTCAATTCAGTCACTTCCATTACAGACGGTATTAAATAATTGATTTACATTAGTAAGTAATCAGGCCTAGGTACTAGAGATGGACGAAACAGTGATTTTACGATATCGCTGAATACAGTGACTGTGATTTTAAAATATTGGTGATATATACCAGTGATTTTTCACTGTGACCTGTATCCACAGTGTTTTGATGGCCTGATATTTTTCACTTTCCAACCACGGTCAAGGCTAGTATTTAGCTGTTGTCCGAGTATGCGAGTCCAATCGAGTATCGAGTATCGAGTATGGAGTATTTATGAGTATTGAGTATTGGATATTTAGTATTTACTCGATTACTCCCATGAGTATCGGTTTGGAAGGAAACTAATCACTCAGGTGTTTGGCGGCTTGCAATGGAATTCGATACTTCTTGTCAGCACTGATATTGACAATCGACATACAGCTACCTAATCTTTCAAGGTTTCATATGGATCTCATGTTGCTTGACTAATGTACAGTCAATATAAAAGTATGCGTTTTAAGATGTTTCTTACAGTTGATAAGAAAAGAAAGCAAAACATATTATGTTATTAATATTTTATTGTGAAATGTTATGTAATTTGGGCAAAATTAGTTGTCCAACAAACATTATGTTAAACTTGAATACCAATATTAAAACTTATTTGACGTACTATGAGAACCTCTTGTAATTGTGTAATTTATTTAGTCATCTGTTTTACTACAGTTAAAATTTATGTGACATTAAAAATGAACATAACATAATGGCGATTGGTTTAGGAAATGTTGTTTGGAATGCAATTCATATATTATATTATTGCAGTGTTATTTTATTTTAAATACCGTACATCTAATAGTATACATATATTAGAAGCAAATAAACTTTATATTAGATTATAGGATGATTAGGATCATAAACGCATAGTAAATATTAAGGTTTATTTATATATGTTCTATTTTGTTATGTATATTAATTATTAGCGATTTTGGGGATAGGATCACCGAAAAAAAGAATAAATGATTTTTTTTCGTAGCTTACTTTTAAAAAGAATTCGAAATGTCATTTGATTAGTAAGCAAGCTTTTAGATTTTGTTATTAACAACAAATATTTTGTATTGAAAACGCATGTGAATGAAACATTTAAACCATTAAAGTCATTTTTACGTAGCAATCTGATACTGTTTATGAAAAATGAGCTCTACGAGATCAAGTGTTTTAAATAGAAATAGCACGTAAAACATTCCAGTCAATAAGGTCGATTCTCAATTATCTGGTAGAAAATAAAAGAATAATAAGGGCCACGAAGCGAGTATTTACTCGAGTGTCTTGAGAAAACAATACTAGTTCCGTGGCTCTAGTAACTGTTGCCATCTGATGCGAGTATGGAGTATTTGCGAGTATGGAGTACTGCGAGTATGGAATATTTCCGATCACTGATATCTCAATCACCGATACTTTTGAGATTGAGTAACTGGGAGTATCGGTGATCAAATGATCTGGTGAAAAAATCAGTCAGTGATTTATCGCCCATCTCTACTAGGTACTTACTCCTGACACCTTGAATTATTGTCACTGGAGATATTGTCTTTCTACCTACACCTGGTCTTCCAAAGTGTCATCTCCCTTTTAAAAAAATATAAGCCTAACGAAAGTTCTAGAGCCACTTGATTGTAAACTTTTTCACAACTATTTTTTAAACATGTGTTTTCGAACATAGCTTTTTTTTTACCAGACAGAATATTTGTGGTCCCAAAAAGTAGTGTAATGAAAGTTAAAAATAAATAAAATAGGGAACCTAACGTAAATTGTAGATTTCAGTTGCAAGTTAAATAATAATAAAAACCACCATTCCCTAAATATAAGATTTAAAATCGTGTTGGACGATTTCAAAAATCCCGCATCAGTGGTTGCATGATCTACACAATTGGTGGGTGAAGGGTCAGTTTTCAAAGTTAAATACTTCAAAAATATAGGTCTACTCTCCACTCTTGTTTAACTATTTTAAAGCATTTTCGCTCATGTCAATAGAAAGTAGAAACCGATGTTTTAAGGGAACCGGATAGTGAGGTAATCATCATTAATACTTGGTTAATGAGATAATCAAGAACAAAGTTTGCTTCCGCCATTTTAAAACAAAGAACGCAAATGAGTAAAAAGGTGTTCGTGTCGCCTCAGAGAAAACCGCTTGTTCCATCTGATCCCAACTTTAAGCCCAATTATACTCGTCACAGGTGTAGGACTGTTCTCAAAAATCGATGCAAACAGAACTGATCTCGGTATCGTAGTACGCAAAAAATTCAAATATTGTAAAGAAGTTTTTGAAATACGTTTCCATTCTATGGTTTTAGGTTATATGGTGAATAGACAAAGTAATAAGACGACCAAAAAACGAGCCCATTAATAAAATATATATCAACTAGTTGGTTTATTACAGGGAACACCCAAGACAATGCTACCAATCTAAAGTTTGAGTGTATGCCAGCACCGTGGAACTTTTAAACAAAACAAATAGGATAGGAGGGTTAAAAAAGTATTCTAACACTCCAAGTTGGTATATTAAAAAACAGGGAATGATAGAAAGGATCAGTAAATAAAGTATGAAATTTGGCACTCTTTTGGAGAAACTAGCAAAATTTAGCTTTGCCACTAGCTTAATAATGATCGTTGGTCTTGGCAAGATTGGTCAGGTATGTCTGTTACTTGCAGTTTTCCAGACCCCCAATGAAAGATTAACAATGAAGAAAAAACGTTAGTTTGTAGTTCCCTTTATTCAAAGTTAAGAGGTAACAAAAATATTGATATCAGACTCGTTTGTACACTGTAGTAAGCAGTTGTGTAATTTATTATAACAATTTTTTTAGGTGAAATATAATTACCATAAGTCGCAACTTAAACGTGCCTGGTTTGAACGCATTTAAGTTGAAAACTTTAGTGTGTGTGATTCTTAAAATGTTCATTTCAAAACCTTTAAAATGTAAAAATGAAGATGAGGGTCATGTACTTAAGAAAAAGTGGGTTCTGGAATATTTTGTTCACCAAATAAACAGTAGCATTGTTTATCTCGTATACAAACAAATAATCAGTGTTTCTAAAAGCGTCATTTTTGTTTACTTTGATTGGCTGGTAATGGGTAGGTCGGCTGCAAATAAAAGTTTTTCAATTTCTTGGAAAAAAGTTTCTTTATGTAAAATTATGGTACTAAAATGTGTTCTCTTGGCTCATGGTGGTAATAATTTTTTTAAATGCAGCCCTTATAGTTTTTTTTTTTTTAGCTTTGGCCCTTATGATCAAACTAGTTGGATATCCTTAAGGTAAGGGAATGGCGTAATTAGGTATGTATTGTAACGTTGGCACGTGTGACCTGGGAGTTTGTGGCCGTCCATACATCCTAATGTGAAACGCGAGTTATTTTTAATATATTGGGGTATGCTGCTGATTAAATAAGATTGAAAACACACGCGGAATATTCAAGGTTTTGATTATTTAATGTATAAAATACATACACTGATTAAGATACAACTAAACACGTCTCTAAATTAATAAGCTAATGAGAACACATAAAATAGAACTAAACTAAATTAATTGCCTTTCTATAAAACAATTAATACCTATTCAAATATTTAAATCAGCCACAAAAAATTTCTTAGTAATACAGTTCACAATAAAATTTAATTGTCTACGTCGCTCGTGTTATTCACGTAAGTCACCACTGATCCCCGCACACGACACACTGTGCTGAGCCCACGTTACACAAACCCTGGATTCACTTATCTACTCGCTGGACACGCTGGCTCACACACTAAAGGCTGGATTAACCATTAAACAATATAAGCACTCGCTTAGGGCATCCAGGGTAATGGGGCAGAGTGTGGTGTTTTCCAGTGCTGGCTGTAATGGTTCAGCTGAACTAAGGTCCACTAAAATCCCCACCCCCCAAAAGATTGCAAAAAAAATCCACCCATATATATATATATATATATAGAGAGAGAGAGAGAGAGAGCAAGAATGATAATAATAGTAATAATAATATCTTACTGTACTCTACAAGTACAATCCTCTAAATAAGGGTTAGATGTTGTCCCTGTTACTCCACAAGTGCAAACTCTAAATAAGGGTTAGATGTTGTCCCTGTTACTCCACAAGTGCAATCATTGCAAGCATTGTGGAGTAACAGTGACAACATCTAACCCTTATTTAGAGACCTGATGATGGCATTTGTACGTCGAAACATGTAGTCAGTCAACCGGCCCTCTGGCATCCAAGGCTTAAGGAGAGGAATTAAAACCAGCTAAGGAACACTTATATTTAACCAATTTTCGTATTATACATAAATAGACTGTTCAAGGCCTCACCTTGGAATTTTGTCTCTAGCTTCTATTAATCAAACTCTTAACTTAATTTCCCTGTTACTACCATATCGTAATTTAATTCTTACTCTTGACAACTCTGGATCTGTTATAATCTACCTGTAACTTAATTCAACTGGTTTACTTAATCAATATCTTACTTAATAATGTCTTACATTTTGACATGTAACCTTGAAATATGATTTTTATCTTATTATTGTCTAATTTTAACATGTTTTTGGTATTTTAACATATCATATATCTTGTTCATATTTTACCTGAGCCCATAACTTAATAAGAATTCAAGGTTAGGGTTTCTTGATAATGGTTTAACATTATTATATTCAGTAATTTTTCTTTTAAATAATGTAATATATATTTATTCAGTGTCGAAACATGTAGTCAGTCAACCGGCCCTCTGGCATCCAAGGCTTAAGGAGAGGAATTAAAACCAGCTAAGGAACACTTATATTTAACCAATTTTCGTATTATACATAAATAGACTGTTCAAGGCCTCACCTTGGAATTTTGTCTCTAGCTTCTATTAATCAAACTCTTAACTTAATTTCCCTGTTACTACCATATCGTAATTTAATTCTTACTCTTGACAACTCTGGATCTGTTATAATCTACCTGTAACTTAATTCAACTGGTTTACTTAATCAATATCTTACTTAATAATGTCTTACATTTTGACATGTAACCTTGAAATATGATTTTTATCTTATTATTGTCTAATTTTAACATGTTTTTGGTATTTTAACATATCATATATCTTGTTCATATTTTACCTGAGCCCATAACTTAATAAGAATTCAAGGTTAGGGTTTCTTGATAATGGTTTAACATTATTATATTCAGTAATTTTTCTTTTAAATAATGTAATATATATTTATTCAGATTGTTTTATACATCCACTCAACTATGATAATCCCAGTTGTCTTTTGCTAATTAAATTTCTATCTTCATTTTTCCTTTTTTCATTTCAATTATATATATATTCATTTAGAATTAATCCTTTGTACTGTTTTTTGGTGTTCCTTGGATAATTAATTAGTATAATACTTTATTGTAAGCCTAGCACAACACATAGTTCTATTTTTAAATAGTCGCGCGTATTTCTTCCACCCGTGGAAACAGGACCATTTAATGTAGTGTATCTACACTGGCAAGTCTGCTAGGAGACAGCGCGGCTAGTCACGAGGACAGGCGATCATGCATGGCAGCAGTGCTACTAATTCAACCGCACACGGTCATGGAAGCACAACCATTTAAAACCAGTTATCGTCAAGCAGTGCTGCTAACAGCCACGCCACTAAATACGCTCGTGGAAACAGGCTCTAATCTCGTTACATTATGTATGTGGGGGTGATGAAACCTTGACATTTATTAAAATCTTTATTTAGATTTTTTTTATAATCACAGTCCTTCTCTTTACCAGGACTAAAGATAAAGTAAATAATTAAAATATATATTACTTTTTAAACCGGTTATTTCGTTAGATTATTTAATAACCTAATTGTGGAAAAGAAAACCAATTCACTTGATACATCGCAAGCATCTAAATCGTATTAAATAGTCGATTAGTTACAACAAAATAATCTATGCATCAGCATCATTGATCTCTATAATATAATAGAATGGACATCTGTGGCTGAAGTTTTCGAGCTGTCGTCTGCATACCACCGTACAAGAGAGAAAGAAACTTTCGGGTATCTCTTTCTCTCCTAAACCCATACAAGGCAATGTTGCATTTTGACATCGTTCATTAATTTGATTGAATATATGAGATACATCAATGGGTGATTAGTTAAATAAAATAAATATGTTAGTAAAAGCTTTGGAGAGCATATGGTTACTTTTGTCTTTGACTAAGTTGATGTAGCCTAATATATACAATGATTTTTGAAGGAAGCTCGCTTGTAAGGCTTTATTTCGGACCAGAATCTAACCTATAGTTGTGTTTAGTTAGGATAAATGACCTTCCAGAAGGAAATATTTATTTGCGTTCTAAATGGACGTCTGTCCTACCAATATATGATAGTATTCTGGTTTGAAATATACCCTTACATACTGGGATTATTACTAAATTCAGGGTTTATTAGATACAGTACGTCTTATAAGTCTATAACCTAAATTATCATTTGAACGTAGGACTTCTACACAAAGTATGTCATCCAAACAAATGTAATACAGTTTTTAGCTAACTTGTTTCATTATAGTTATCAAATTTTCAACATAATATGGTTTCTGAAAGCAATATACAATATATGAGCCAACTTAAAAAACAAAATGGTGTTATAACAATACTTTATACATACAATCCTATAACCTAAGTGATAGGTTGAATGTATGGCAACTACACAAAGTTTGCCATTCAAACAAATGTAATCAAGTTTTAAGATATTTTATTCATTATATTTATCGAGCTTTCAATACAATAGTCTATGTTTTCTGAAACCAATATAATAGCTAGTAACAAACTTTAAATATAAGTGTAGTCTTGGCAGACTGTAAACAACATTGATGATAACTAGATAATTATTTAAATATGTTAAAGATTGTATTCGTATTTGTACAGTATTACCTGTAAAACTGAATTGTATATCCTATAATGTAAATGTTTCTTCAGGAAAGTGTGATATAATAGTTCACTGTTTTCAAACAATAACACTTTTATTCATCAGAGACAATGTTTTGGCAAAAGAATATTGATAGAAACCGTTAAATCTGTCCCCCCCACCAGTGTAGCAGACGATAAACTTGAGCGTCACGCCTTTGTCCTTGGAAATGTGTATGTGTATGTCCATCCCTTTTCTATGAGTTATATTACAGAGACAATGATCAGCTTCGATTAATTTTTTATAAATAATCGACCATGCCTACTCTGAACTTTAATGAAGCGAACTAGTTCATTTCAGCTAGAAGACTAATCTAGATGAACTAGAACTATGCATTAAATAAGAATATTAGTCATAAATTAAGTACATTTTTTGTTATAATCAATATTTATAAAAAACACATGAACAAATTGAAGTTTTATTTTATTTTATACAAAATTGTTTTAATCAATCCAATTAGATAAAATTGGGATTCGTCTACTTTTATTTTTTTTAAATTGGGATTTTGCCAGCTGACTTTGGATCTGTGTGTCCACTCAAGATGATAGCACCTTAGCCAATCCTAGAATAGAAAAATAGTTAATACCATGGCTCGCATTTCTCAAATAGTACAACAGCTTACAGTGGAGTGAAAATTGTGACAATTCTGCCATTATCCTTATGTTGTCACTTTGAGTACCTATGCTGTTCTTTTTAAATTATTATTGAAACTTCTTTACAATCTTGAAGACCTTGAAACGTTATAAAAAGTAGATTATTTAAAAAGTTTTTATATAAGATAAGCATTTTAATTAGTTAATCACATTGTGTAAATATATAATAATTGTAAAATTATTATAATTTTGTATATATTTAGGCATAGTTGAACTAAATAGGCTTTAAATCTTAAAATGTCTTCCTCAAGGTTAATTTTACCTTCAGTTCAACGGGTTGTGAACTCGGGTCACGTTCACCGATCGAGTGGGTGGGTGAGGAAGGGAACAGAAGCTTTATATAACAAGGATTGGACAACTCCTTCGATCGTTCATTCATCGCGTACAATGTCGTCCAACTTGGACAGCCGCTCCCATGTGGGGAGAAGTAAACAACTATGCATTGACAACTTAAATCCAAACATAAAAATAATGGAATATGCGGTCCGTGGACCACTTGTCATCAGGGCTTCAGAAATTGAAAAAGAACTTGAAAAGGTAAATTGTTTTTTTAATAGAAATATAACTTGTTACTTTGACAGCTTGAAAATTAATTTTACCATTAGAATCAAAGCTGTTAGAACTCAAGGAAATTCATATTGTCAGTTGTTAAGCCCAATTTAGAATGCCAATTTAAATAAAATTGTTTTCCAGGGTGTGAAGAAACCTTTCAAGGAAGTAATAAAGGCCAATATTGGAGACTGTCACGCAATGGGTCAAGTTCCTATTACCTTCATTAGGCAGGTTAGTCAATCATGTCCAATATTACACATTTTTAAAAGTGATTTGTTTCAAACTGCACAAGTTAATTAATGATGGTGCTGTGACCTCTTCTGCCAAAGGGTTTTTAAGAATTCATTTGATTGGTCTGTCGCTTAAATTCTGTATAAGTCAGGTCCTTTGGTCTGATTCTCTAAAATTTGTACTCTGTTTAGTCTAGAAGTAAAAGTTGGCTTTAATTTTGCCAAACTACCTACTAGGCCTATTAGGTACCATGAGCCTTTACATGCAAATAAACCAATACATATAAAATAGAAAATCATTAAAAAATATAACTTATCATTATACTTACAAGGAAAATGTGAATCAAATTATATGTTAATTGTATTAATTTAAAATTATTTTTAGCCTGTTAGCCGAACTCATGGTTTGATCATGGCTTGATCTCTTATGATACGTCATAATCTTTTGCCCCCACCGCTATAATGCTTATTTGTTCTTTATTAATGGAAATTTTAATTCAAGCTACGCATGAAAGGCTTGGAAGTTATTAGTAAGAACTGTAATAATATATAAATTAGGGTTTGGCCGATGCCGATCCTGATCCTAAATTTTATCATTGGCCAATTATGGCACATTTGGCTAAGACTTTGGTCGACATTTGGTATCACATGTCTTATAACCGATCTTTTATTTTGCATGCCGTAAACAGTAGGTTTGATGACTCCTCTTTGTTAAGCTCTTGACTGACAGCCTTGTCCTTTGTTCTGTTGCAAGTAGAGGGGTGGGGGTGGTTGCTAGTGTACTCTACTAAACTCTATGGTGTTAGCCCATAAGCAAGCTATACACAGCGGCCCTATGTTGGTGAAGATAGTACCAATATTTATGGATAGATGGTGTCATGTGGTCAGCACAACAAACCCTCTGGCTGTTAATCTCGATTTTCTAGACCGGAGCTGCTACTTCTAGTTTCAAGTAGCAGCTCATTTGTCCTCACAAGGATTAGTTTGACCTTGCTTCGCAGAAAAATTTGGCAGCACCAGGGATCAAATACTGGGACCTTTGAATCTCTAGACAGAAACTCTGACCACTAGACGACCAAGGCGGGCTCTACTCTAAGCAAACGGTTACTTCTTTTAATAACAAGGGAATGGAACCATTGGGGGTGAGGGTGTTGTGTTGAGAATATAAAAACCAGTGAGAGATGGTTTGAGTGAGAAAGTAAGTAGTATGGCAGAGGGGAGGTCGGCTATCTTTGTAAGGTCAACCAGCTAAGTGACATCTGAACCACAAGGTGAAGACTCAAGGGAAACTAAAACTGGGGAAGATTTAAGGGAAGCTAAAACTTACACCTTTCTTAATATTTGTGGGCTATCAACATTTAATTACACTAATTGGTTAAAAAGGGGGAAGGTAAAATTTAGAGGAAATGTATCCTCATTTATATGTAGGGAGAGAGAGAAAATGTTTTTAAAAACACCCTCATTCAATGGCAAACACAAGACCCCACATAATTTTAAGAAAAATTTAAATCATATCAAATAAAACTAAAATATAAAGCAGTGAAATGTGTTTAAAGTATAGGCTAAAGCAGGAGTTCTCAAACTGGGTAGCACCGGTTTTGGTCAGGGGTGTCACAGCTATAAGGAAACTAAAAATTAAAATATATAGTGAAATGCAACATGGAAATTTTCATTATGTATAATTGTACATATTTTAAATAATGGAATAAATCATACAAGAAAACACTTAAATTTTTTCTTGTGAAAGCTCTCCTTTCATATGAGTTCTGGATTCTAATGCTCCTTGAAAGCTTGCCGTGACGTTATACGCAACTCTCTCCCCTGCAACCTGAAAATGGACTGAGCCAAGGTCAAGCATTAATCTTTTCTTTTTTTAAATATTACCAAAATGAATTTGGGCAATTTTCTTAAAATATGCGGTGCAGAGGCATCGCACCAAAAATCTGACATGTGAAGGGCGGAGTGGTCTCAAAATGTTTGGGAACCCATGGGCTATGGGGTTAAACTAGGCTTATCACTTGATATTCAAAAGGTATATCGTTATGTACATTAAGAGTGACCCTAAAATTCTTGATTAGGAAAAAAAAGCACAAAAATAATAACTTTGATACAATTTAATTAATACTGTATCATGCGTGTAACCCGAATGGGTACCTAGTGGAACACAATGACAAACCCCCCTCGCCCCCCCTCCCCCCAAACTTTCTGTTTTATTTCCTGATTAAACAGTTAACCATCTCATTTATAAAGAACAAATGCTATCAATATAATGCTGGAGTTTAAAATAATAAAGATATTTCAAACAAAACTTACTGTACATTTTCTTTGGCCTTTATTCAAGAACCATTGAGTACCGGCATTATATAAGTTTAACACATTTGAGAGATTTTTAAATTCATAATTTTTCTTTGGCCTCATCGATTAGGGTTCCCTCCCTCTCAAACGCCCCTTCCCCAAAAATGTAATTCTAGCTATGGCCTCAAAGAATGTTTAGGTGTGCCAATGCTTTCAGTACACCTCTCCGGGATTTGAACCTTGACATCTTGGTCACCGCACATGAGATTAGATGGACTTGGAGTTTAATCTCCATGCCTACTGAGCATGGAAAAAAGTTTGAATGCCAATGTTTGTTCAAAATTTTTTGTAGAATTTGTTAGACACTTAAACCAACCTACACTTTTACTATATTAATATAATTTCAACTAATCCTAACCATCAACTTAACTCTACCATATCTAATATAACCAAATAGCTTTGTTACACTTCAATTACAATTAATCTATGATACATTATTAATTCAAAGTGATATTTAAACAATACTTTTGATAAGGAAAAGAGATCTATAATTTTTATTCATTTAAACTACTACCTACTTTAGTGCTTAAGGGCAGCCCTTCGTGGCCAGGCGTTAATAGCAAGAAACACAATGTTGGGCAGGCAGACCAAATATAAGTTTCACTTAGTCTGGTTTGCTTATGACAAGGAGGTCAAGGTTCGATGCTGGCCGGGTGGAATGAGTTTTTTCCTCCCCCTGTATGTTTTTTTCCACTCTTCCTTAAAAAATATAGGGACATTCCATCAAAATTTTACCTTAATCATTTCTACTCCATTATCTTAGTAAAAATTAACTTAGTGCAACTCAGATAGTTGATAAGAAGCAGTGGAGAAAAATAAATGGCTATGGATTTTTTGTCATTCATGGTGTATTAGTTCTAAATCATTGTAATTATTATTAGAGTACAAAACCTATTTCATTTGTACTTAAGATGAGATTATACAATATTAATGGATAAATTACCATGAGGATAATTTAAGGCCTGTAACTCTATTTAACAAAATCTTATCACTGCTTTATACTTAGGGGCTCTATATCTTAGAAACTAAATACAACATAATTCTTCTTACAAAAAACACAATTAAAAAAATGTAACTCAAACATGCCAGCTAATGTCTTAGTAAATATTTTGTATTATTAAAAAAAGTGTTTTACTGTCTTAAATATTGTCATCCAACCAATATAATTAAAAGCGCAGCAAAAATAAATGAAATACTTTTTCTAGCGTCTACTTTTCTAGTTCTTTTTTATTTACTGTATGCTATAGTTCAGACTGTCTACATCAATCATTTAAAATGCATCACATTAACACTATGGTCATGTTAATTATAATTATTATTCTCTTATCCTCATTGTAGAGAACATTAATAATCCCAAGGTCAATGTGACATCAAACTATTCCCAGTATTGATTTTAATCACTGTGTTAGATAGTTTATCATCATCTCAACAATCATATAGATAAGACAACTGATTGGAACCAATATTAACTCCTAAAAGGTAAACTTTACAAGAGAAGCAAAAAAAAACTTGCTATGGAGTTGAAAATCTTATGCGTTAGGGCGATGATATTGTAATTGGCGATATCCTTAGTTAACAAGAACTTTTAAAATGTAGGAAAAATGTTAGATTTTCATTAAGTTGCAAATATCGAAATAATTATATTTGGACTTTATTAAGATGTAACCATCAAATCTTCAGCATTTTAAAGCTCTTTGTTCACAGTTTAAATAAATAAATTTCAATATGAAAATTTTAATTTGGCAAATTTAGGGACTATGCAAATATAATTTGAATTTAAACATTTTCAAAAACTATGTTTAAGAATTAAAAAAAATTCAAATTTTATACATATGTTCTAAAGCATGACAAAATTATATCTTTATTTTTATTCCCTTCTCCTTATTTGATGGTAGCTTATTCTTCTATGACATGTTTTGGTGAACTTTTATTGATGTTACACCATCTTCAGGTCCTATTTATGATAAAAATGGCATTCTGTTAACTACACATTATACGAAAGTTTGTGAAAATTATATCTTTCAGGATAAACAAAGGGTTCTCGCAAAGTTATATCCTGGGACAGTTATGCTATCTCAAGTTATTGATTACTGAGGTAACCTATGCATAAACATTGTATGCTTGTCCCAAGTTAAAACTTGGCATCTACATGGTTATGGAAATAAGAATACAAACTTTTTTTTAATAATAATAATAATAATAATAATAATAATAAAATTCTATTTTTATGAGCCCTAAATTTGCCTGGTTACACTTTTGAGACTATAATTATTTCATTTAAAGTGTGAGCCAAGAGCTTTAAAATGGTGAAGATTTGTATCATTGTATCTTAATCAGAACTCCAAATATTATTTCAATACTTGATAGGAGAAACAACATTAAGAATTAAGTTATCCGGGAAAGAGTTTGGGTACAGTATGGGCATGTAATGAGTATGGAAAAATATAGTATGCCAAAGAGAATGATTGAAATGAAATATGTAGGAAAATACCACAAGGGAGGCCAAGAAAGAGATGGAAGGAGCAGATAACAGAAAGTGTGTAAGAGAGAGGAGAAGAATGGAAGCAATTAAAGGAGGAATAATGATATAAGGATAGAGGAAGATAGAGGCATTTTACTAAACTGACCCGGCTACAAGGTGGAAGATGATGGTGATGATGATAATGACTACAACTTGTGATTGAATGAAAACTTAAACATTTTTCCTACCTTTTAAAGCTTTATAACTTTATCTAACGCTTTCACCTAGAAACATACAATCTGTCGAATGTTCAATAAAAAATGCCAAGTTAAGAAAAACTTGCAATGTTAGAGTACTTTTTGATATCACATGGAATTACCTTTAGTGTTTTTGGTCATAATAACTTGTGTCTGGTCTGGGTATGGGCACGAGAAGTCGGGGCTCGATTCTTGTCTGGATACAAAAGCGGTATTTTTTCATCCAGTTAGAAATATTTCAGGTACTTTACAACTGTTTGAATTTTAAGCTTTAATTATTAATGTTTTAGTCCAGCTATGGATACTTATTTTGTGTGTGTGTATATTATAATATACTAGGTGTATGTATATTATATGGATTTTAAATACTTAAATTTTTATTTTACCACCGCATCTTACTATCCATTAGGGTTGTACGCCTATGTATTAATTACACTAATGTGTTAAGGATTATAAAGGTTGAATTTAGATTAAGTGTATCCATATTTGAATGGTGGGAGAGTGGAAAACAATTTTGGGAAAACCACCTTCAGTACACCTGATCGGGATTGAACTTCGATTTCTATGTCATCGGTAGTCTAGGGATATTCATAATTATTTATAGGTTTATATGATATACTAGCACTTATGACAAATATTTTTGAATTTTGGACACCCTGGAGAAAATCCTTGCATGTCTCCCTGAGGTGTTGTGTCATCTCATTTGTATGCAAAGAATCAGTTTTTTTTTTGGGACCATGCATTTTCTCTTAGTTTTTCAAGTTTAGTGAACTAATATATTTTGGCTGGCCAGTTTGACTGACCATAAACTAGAGCACTTCTAAAACTGTTGTAGTCTCAGCTAGTTTTAGCAGCCACTTGACCCTGGTAACTGTCATAATGACTTATGTAACCCAAGGGGAGAAAGTCATTTCAAGTACATAAATGACTTAATTAACAAACATGCTGTGATGCGGATAGTGCTACATACAAGAGTGAACTATATCACCATGGAGTAATATTGTTATTTGTCATGCACAATATAATGTAAGAATTATTTAGACCTGCATATTTTTTAAAAAAAAGTTTGTCATTCTTGCACTGCCCCTGATACATATGGTGTCAGAACTGCTAATAGCAAGGACGAGCTTTAATATAAAAAGATTTTACTTATAGCTGTTAATAACTGCAAATACTAAGATATAATTTGATAATAAAAAGATGTTAACCACTAAGTAAAGTTCAATAAACGTTTACTTTTATTCCTATTTTTCTTTTATTCATTTTAAATCCTTTATAAACCCAGATATGCTGTTTTTTTAGAATTGCACAAAATTTGTTTTATATCTGCACATTTGTGTGTGTGTGTGTGCATGCATGTGTGTGTGTGTGTCCACATTAAATTATCCAATTTTGTAAGTCTACCATGTAGGTATGTTAGGTTGATTTTCAAATTGTGTACCCTGTCTAATAGCACACTATAAAAAATATAAAATCAGTAAAACTATGTGAAAAATGTGTACAAGCCAGTTAAGGTTTTGTATACTAGAAGTTATTTATCCGCACACTGAGACATTTCTAAAGGGAAGGGAAGTAATTCTAAAACAATACTACATTAATTTAGAATTTTGTGCTGTGACACTTATGAAAATTAGTTTATTTCTTTTTTAAGGAAGGAGGATCTTTATACTTATAACAACTGCACCTCTATTTTGACTTTATCCTTAAATACCAAACCATTTCTTAAATATTGTGGTATTTATGAACGTTTGCAACAGGTGGTCCTTTTAGTAGAATGATCTATTTTGGTTTTTTTTACAGATGTTTAAAATAAGAAGGGGCTTTTAAAATCTATACTTACTTACTCAATGGCACTAGGAACTCGAAAGTTCAATACCGCATTTACATAAATATGCCACCTATCCCTATCTTGAGCTATTTCTATCCAATCCAACTCATTACACCCTATCTCCCTCAGGTCCATTCCAATATTAACCTTCCACCTGTCTAGATATTCCCAGTGGTCTTTTCCCATTAGATTTACAGTCAGTACCCTAAATAAAGTTCTAGATTCTTCAATTCACATTACATGTCCTGCCCACCAAAATTTAGGAGGCTTGAATATCCTAACAATGTCTTGTGTTGAGTACTGGGTATGTAACTTCTCATTATGTAACCTCCTCTACTCCTCAGTAGCCTCATACTTTTTTGGACCAAATACTTGCTATGCATTTGTTTTTGAACACACTACATTTTTTCCCCTGTCATGTAACACTAATTGCGTATAACCCAAACAGGTAGTAAGACGCGGTGCTAATAATAATAATTAACACTAATGATAACAAATATTGTGAGCAGCTAGAAAGCACTTTCTCTTCATTTGTAAAGCATTCTAAATAGTCAACTCCCCCTAAATTTAAACCAAAGTCTCCAAAAGGTTAGTGATACAACACCTCGAGAAACACATTTTTATAATATCTTTTACGCATGTTTTAATTGTTTTATTAGCCTAACTAGTTTATTTTGCAACTGGTTGGAATAACTGTTGGTGATGGTATATTTCCGTTCATAGGGATATATTTAAAAGTGTTTAACATAATGTACAATTAGTGGTATAAATGCTGACCCTGACTCACCTGTGGCTTTGTTTCTATTGGGTATTAAGTAGCCAATGATCTCATACATTCATTACAAATTTTGACCTACACAAAGAGTAATGAATGACCTTGAGCATGAGATGGACCCTGAATAGACTAGTCTTAGAATTCAATTCCCTTGTCTCGGTGTCATTTAAAAAAATATGATATATTCTTTATTTTAATCTAATACAGTAATAAAATGAAAAACTCTTAAAAAGCTTTTCTTCTTCATATTTTGAACATCTTCAGTGACTGAACTATTTATAAGCGAGTCATACACCTCATCTCATTCAAATTGTACACCTACCACACTTATTTATCAACGATCTAGAGTGATTCTTGAGAACATTTTTTAATCTTAAATTGGGTGTTAGCATTATTGGTTACTATATATTTTTAAATACAAGTTAGTTGAAAAATTAAAACTAGACACAGGAATCAAACCATCAACTATCGACTTAGTGTTTCAATGTCATTGCAATCGCAAAGTGTTTATAGATTAGCTGATAATACTTGTAGAAGCAATAAAGTTATTAAGTGACTTATTAATAACTAACCCATATTTATGATTTCATGTGATTTGATAGTTATTCTGGTGTGTCAACTCCAATGGCAACAGTCTAATAAACAACTGTATAACAAACAACTTAGATAACTCAATATGTGGGATATTTTATCAATCATTTATGCTGAAAGTAAAGCATGACCTATTTATACTCTTATGCTTGTGTAATATACAGTTTAGCTTAGTTTCAAAACAAACATAATTTAATCTAATAACAACATAAATCACATATTAGTATTAAATATACCCAGGTCAAAGTATGCTGTGTTGGTGCAATTTTAACACAAATTTTGTTGTGAAGGCTGAGTGCAATAATTCTCCTCATGGGCATAAGGACGAGGGGAGGAGCGGCAAGATCAAGTCAATTGCCGATCAAATTGTCTTGCATATTTGTTAGAGAGTGCAGGAGCTGTACTCGGAAAACTTATTCGGGTGTGAGGTGTGGTAGCCTATGGTGATGGTGATGACATAAAACCCGTTTAAAGAGTAATCCCTCTGGCTGTGATTTAAAGTTTTTTTTGAACAAACACTGGGACTGTAACTGTTTTGAAATTTATTAAACTCGAATTAGCTATTAGCATAAGCATTGAAGAGAAATACAAAAACAAATTACTATATTTAAGGGAGGGGATGGTGGGTGGTCGAACCTCTCACCCTATTAAACCCTCAGTACGGTCCCGAAAGAGGCAAACTTTTTTTGGCCCTCTAGACCTTCCTAAAAAAATTAAATACTTTTTAAATGCACTAATTTGTTTAATGATTATATTTATTTCAAATGATTTATTGACTGATTAACATGACCGTTAAAAGATTCTGCTACTGTGGTATAATTTTTACTCAATGATTGAAATAACAACTACTGGGCTGTTGTCTGTGTAAATTCAAGTCTATTTTATTCAGGTATTCCTCATACCTTCTACTTAAATTAGTAGTAAGTTGCAAGTAGCTTGAATAAGCTCTAAGTCTCATATAATATAAACAGATTATTTTTCCTCACATTACTGTTTACATACCGGTACTGTATAAGAATACTAGATTTTCCATGTTCTTTTTTATTGATGTTTAAATTAGTTCACTTTGGTGTTATATTTTCTCGTTAGGTACTGGCCCTGGTCGCATATCCGGAACTGCTTGATGACCCCAGGTTTCCGACTGATGTCAAGGAGAGAGCTAAAGTCCTTCTGGCTGGTTGCAAGGGAGGAAGTGTGGGTGAGGTTATTTTATTTTCAACTTTCATACACACACTTTGGACTCTGCACGTTTAGATTCCTCTAAACTAGGGGTTGGCAACCTTTTTGGTCCCTGATCGACCGATGAACCTACCATTGTTTCTCTTGTTTTATTTGCGTTTGATTTAGTCTAGATATATATTTTATTTAGTCCTTAAATTCTACCTTTCCTCATATATTTTGTCACGAGTCACCACCTTTTTAAATAAAAATATACAGACTACATAAAGTGTACAGTATCACATTAAACTCTCTAATTATCTTATTTGATATATTTGTGAGTTTAGAAGATTTGAGAATTGACTTTTGATCATGATGCAGTTTTCTAAAGCGAGCGACTAAAAATTTCTGCAAGATTGACTAATTGCCGACCTCACTATAAACACTAGCCTCTCCTCGAAATGAACTCTATAATATCTGTCTGGTATACTGTAATATCTGAGGCTGTATTTTTAACGCACTAAAAGTTTATAAATTAAACTATTGATAACATATATTTTTTATATGTATCTCTTACTGATGGGCTTATAA
Organism: Timema monikensis; assembly: GCA_902151445.1. Taxonomy (NCBI): domain Eukaryota; kingdom Metazoa; phylum Arthropoda; class Insecta; order Phasmatodea; family Timematidae; genus Timema; species Timema monikensis. The sequence continues at coordinate 415,967 of CABFVZ010000265.1, read as the reverse complement.
ATAAACTTCTCGCTAGTATTTTAGCATTCTAAGTGTAGTCTTTCTACAGTCCAATTTTCATAGAAAAGGCCTTTTGGAAAATACAAACCTATTTTTTGCTGTCAAAGTTAATATTTCACTATATTATTACTGTTATTTAATAGGTATTGATAGTTTGTATCTAAAGTGACAGTTACAAATCATCATGACACATGATGTATGAAGTACAAATACGTGAAAGTGGTTCTAGTAACTTTTCATGCTGTCAGATAAAGGCCTTCAAATGAAAATTGGACTAGACATCAGTTCTTTTTAAAACAATTTTACATACTAGTACATGTGTACACTATAAAAAATTAACCCATCTAACTTAAATGAAATACAATGAGAAGGTGGAATTTTAAGGAAATGCACAAGCATTTTTTCTGGATTTAGAATAAAATACCAAATTTCTTTTTTAAGAAATCATCTCAAAAGATAGTTTGCTGGGATCAAACCTCTCTCTCACTCCAAAGTAGTCAGCTGACTAACTTGAACTGTTAAACCTTCTGTACACATGGAGAATACATCATGGCAGCTAGATCTCTTTTGTAGCTGTGACCAAGGGCAGGCCCATTTTATATACATCACTCTGTCATACTACCTGTTCAGACTATACGCATGAGCGATAATTACTCTAATGGGTTAGGTGATGAGGAAGGAAGCATTTTTATAGATAATCTACCCGCATTTGCATGAAAGAAGCGTGGGAATCCATTTCAGGAAGACCGCCCTCAGTAGACCTGACCGGGATTCAAACCTCGATCTCCCTGTCATCAAGCCAGTCTAGCACGAGAGGAACACCACAGACTGTTCGGATATTGAAGGGGGTGCCCATAATATATAATGTTTGTAACACAGGCTCATACACGGACTCCCCTGGTATTGAGGTGATCCGAAGACATGTGGCGCAGTACATCGAAAGAAGGGATGGCATCCCAAGCAACTGGGAGGACATTCTCCTCTCTGCGGGGGCCTCTGAGGGTATCAAGGTCAGTTCTCATTTGTTCGTTTAACATGGCTTATTGCATAGTTAGGATTTGGTGAAGTAAAAGTAGATACAAACTGGTCATTTTTAGGAAAACATTAACTCTAGCTTGAGATCAAAATAAGTAAAATCATTTATTTTAATTTTCAATGTTGTGTGGCGATAAGTTGAAAAGTTTTAGTATTTAAAAGTTGATTTATTAGTACTCCTATTTGTTTTGTCTTTCAACAGGTCCGTTGCGTTGTCCAAATTTAGCTATCCAGTATGTCCTATTAGCAGCTTCCTTTTTTATATCCTGAAACTTTGTCTTGGTTCTTGTTTGAGGTCATCAATCAGCTTTATTCATGGTCCTCCTGATCTTCTTCCACCTTAAAGAGTATTCACCAGGGCTCTGGAGTCAATACGCCAAGCATTCGACTCTGAATCCTCTATTATTATTTTTTACCGTCCAACTCCTTCATAAATGTCTAAAGCAGTGGTTCTTAACCTTTTATTACTCGCAGCCCCCTAAATATAATAAAATATTTTCGTGACCCCCTAGTTTTTACTAACATATTAATTATTATGATTTATTCTAAAATAGTGGCTTTATTTACTGATTATAATAATAAACGAATTAAAAAAACCAAATTAACTTACCTAAACTTATTTAATGGGACCTGTACTGTTGAACAATTTCCACTTATTTGTCTATTCTTGTTTCAAATGTACAACTTAATGCTACTCACATACAAGAGTCGATCTCGCTGCTTCGTTTTAATATTTACCACTGTGGAAAATCCCTTTTTACATAAATAAGTAGAAACAAAGGGCAGCAAAGTTTGAATGGCGATGATCAACAAATGAGGATTATTTTTACTTTCCATGATTTATATATAATATTATAAGTTTTATTTTTAAGTAGAGTCGGTACTTTTTTACGGAGTCCAACTCCGACACCACCCAAAATTGCTTTCAACTTAGACTCCACAGCCTTTCTATTTGCTACTGTAAAACTAAAGCTAATTTGTTTTCCTTATTTTCTTGCACGTGAAAGGTTATGCTAGTTCCAGAGAGTTTGTAATAAGAACATGTTAGTAAGGACAAAGTTTTGCATTTAAAATGTTAAAAAACTACTTTTATACATTTATATGTCAAGTCATTTGATTGAAATATCTCTTTTACTAGCACCAGCATTAGTAAAATAGTACTAATGAAACCGTATGTGTTATTAATGTTGATTGTGTACTCACTGTGGCATTGTAACCAACTCCAGTTGCATTAATTGCTCTGTTTTATTTAACTGTGAATTCTAGAATGTGTTGAAGCTGTTGATTTGTGACATCGGATGCAAGAAGCCAGGCGTTATGGTTCCTATACCACAGTATCCCCTCTACTCCGCTACTTTGGCAGAGTTCAACATGCATCAGGTATGTGCCGGGGCAGGGGGGAGAAAGATTATATATTAGAGTTCAATAAACCACTACACAAACAATTGACCAGATAAAACAAATTACATACACATCTCGAAATAAATATAATATATCACTAACAAGATGTTGGATATGGAGGTAGGAGGGTAGGGGGACGAGAAGAAGACCAAGGGATAGATGGATGAAGGGTGTAAGGCGTGTAGTAGGAGGAAAGGAGGCAGGGGAGAGGCTTATGTTCCAAACAGACCCAGCCAGAGGCTGTAAGATGTTATTGATGATGATGATGATGATGGATGATGATGATGATGATATCACTATGTTATTGCATTATAAAATGTTTTTTAGATTAAATATATTTATATTTGGTATGGCTACTAATTATTTTTAACACCAGGTCTTACTACCTGTTAAGGTTATATGTAGGGGTCTGGGAGTTTGGGTTTTTTCATTCGAGTCGAGTATTTCTAAAAGCTCTAGAGTTCTTGTATAGGCCTATTCATAATTTTAAAATGTTAAAAAGTATATTAAAACACATGTTCTTAAAATATTAATAACACTAATTTTATAAATAGTAAATATTTTTGAAAAAAAAAGGGTTAAATAATGGAAATTAAATTATAAATAACACTTAAAAGACACAATTTTAAAATAAGAACAACAATCAAATATTATTATTATTAGCACCGCGTCTTACTACCCGTTCGGGTTATATGCAACAACAATCAAATAAAAATCTAAAAAAATATATTACAATGGTTTAAACACTCATGTCTTTAAGGACATTATAATTAAGCTAACAATTTTAAAACAAAGTTTATAAAATGCGTAATTGCATGATGGCTTGGATATTTATAACAAAGTAGTGTAGAAACACTTTACAGTGATAGTGAAGGAAGCCAACCTGAAAGGATAGTTAGGTTAGGCCTAGATAGGAACAAACACACCTCTCTCTTCATGTCTTCTTAAATGTTTACCCTTCTCACTTCTTTAAAACTTTCACAGTTGCACACTAGTTTGAATTTTCGGGAATATTACTTTTTCACTAATGTCGCTTCATATGAAAAATAAATATTTCCGAAAATTCAAAACAATGTGCAACTGTGGAAGTTTGAAAAAGTGGGAAGTGTAAAAGTGTAAAAAAAATATAGGAGTGGGTTTGTTTATATCTAGGCCTAAACTAACTATCCTTTCAGGTTGACTTCCTTCTCTATCACTTACTTTACATTATTGTAAAGTGTTTCTACACTGTCTTGATTAGAAGTTAATACAATTGATATTTTAATTAGCTAACATTTCCCCAAAATATGCTTCATTAACTTAATATACCATATAAGAAAACGTAAGAATGATAAACAATTAGAAATTTGAAGTGTTTCGTATTTTGTTTATTAATCCTTAGTGTAATCGTGATTGATCACGTCTTCTGTTCCATTTCCATTCCTCTATGCGGAGATGAACATGTGCATTTTATGGGCTCTCGTTAGACATTATTTTATTGAGAAATTTACTTCAATAAAACTTTAAATGCTTATAAAAGTTGATGCTCATACTTTGAAATTAAAAATAATATTTCTAGCAAACAATATGAAATAGTAAGTTCTTTTTTAATGTAAATGTGGTAAGTTTGGTAAAATATGTATTGCGATAAATAATAGCAACATTGATTTCAAACAGGTTAACCAACATAATTCTATAACTAAATGGTAACTAAACTAGAGCTATTTTTAATAGCTAAACACATTAATTAATACTAGTTTTAAATATCTAAAGTTTAAAAACATTTAATATAATATATTTTTGATATTACATTTATAATTTAGAAAGAGAGCCGGTAAAAATAGTAAAACGAATCATTCAATTATTTAGTAATCTTCATAGCTATTTTTATTTTCATTGCTTTGTCATGGCAATACAAGTAAACAACTCAAACCAAGTATATTGCAAAATGGACGACAATATTGAATAAATTTACCAGTCAAAAGTGGTTTTAAAGCTCTATTTCATTATTAATGTGAAAATTGACATTAATTTTTAACAATTTGTTAAGTAACCGAATGATTTATAAGGAAAAATGCTGATGCTGACTCAATTAAATAGACTATGCTTACTATTGCATTTAATAAATTGATTATTAAGTACATCAAGTGGAAGCTCGGTAATGATGAGCCTACAAAACTTTTGATCTCAAGCTTAAGCGATAAGCTCGAGATCGAGATGGAAATACGAGTACTCGCAAAGCCCTAGTTGTATGCATGTATACTAATAAAGCTGGTGAGTTATGGATGAGGAAGGTTGAATTTAGAGTAAGTGTACATGCATTTGCATGTAGGGAGAGTGGAAAACCAGTTTGGAAAAACCACCCTCACCATACCCTAATAGGATTCTAACAACTGCGATCCCCCTGTCATGGGCAATCTACAGAGTGAGTTTTGTATTATAACTAGAGATGGGCCAAATCCTATATTTCTCGAATCCAAATCTTAAATTTTCTTTCGAATAATTTAAAATGTGTAACTTTACTTAAAGTGAAAATATTGAAAATTAGGTTTAAAAAAAATTGTTTAAGACTTTGTGTCACTCACAGATACTATTTTGTTTGTCCAACTTTTTTTTCTTAGTAAATCATTTATATAAATACAATTTTGAATCTTTTTGTGATTTTGTTATTCTTCCAAATACACAAGTCTAAATAATTTATTTTACTGATTGCTTAAAATTGTTAATTGAAGTCAAGGTTTTCATAATTGTATTCAAAATACTTTTTTTGAGATTTTTACGAATCTCTAATTATATATAATAGTTTGTTTACATTTTACTAATCTGGCTGACATTTATCTTTATTATATGTGTGTTGGGTAGATTGGTTACTATTTAGATGAGGAGAAGGGATGGAGTCTCGAAATCTCTGAACTGAAACGTGCTATTAAAGAAGCAAAGGAAGTGAGTGAACCTCGGGTGATTGTTGTAATCAATCCTGGCAACCCGACTGGTGAGTTTTCATCACTCTTATGACAAGTGTTTCATCTTCCAAAACTCTGACATAAGAGTTGGTTTATTTTTACTATTATCACTCTCTCCTGTCTCTTTTGAATAGCTCTTGAAATGTAGTTTTCTCCTTTCCCAAACGAAATTTACCCACATTTGTTGCAAATTCACAGATAAGGGAATAAAACAGACTTCACAACCTTTTTTAAAAAAATATAGTTTAGTTATTATTATACTTTCATGTTTTATTATTGAAAATGTGGCTCCTGTTTTCTATATTTTCAGGCCAAGTTCTAAATAGAGACAACATTGTAGAAATTATTAAATTTGCTCATGAAGAGGACTTGTTTATCTTTGCTGATGAGGTAAGCTAATTCATGAGTGCTTACTGTCTGTATACTTGTTTGATTGAATTACAGCTGGGTATGCAAGATGGTTTTCCATATATTTTTAAGGAAAATGTTGATGCATCTCTCCCCCATTCCCTTATACTTTGTCTTTTGTCCTTTTTTTTTCCCTAAGAGTTTACAATTTTACCCACCATTTTAGCCTATGATGGCACAACTAAAGTCCGATTTTAATAGGAAGGAACTGACATTTAGAAAAGCTAGTATATCTACTTTAACATATTCATACATCAAGTCACGTAATATTAAGCTTTCATTTACGATAGATATTATCGACCTTGGCCGCAAATAAATATTGTTTGTATTTTCTAAAAGGCCCTATAAAAATTGAATTGTAAATATACTTCCTTGTTTTTGTAACCTGAATAGCATTCAGCTTTCTGCTAATGCTACTCAAGATTGAAATTTTGTTTTTGTTTTTATTTAGGTTTATCAGGATAATGTGTATGCTAAGACTAGTAAATTTCATTCCTTCAAGAGAGTGCTCACAGAGATGGGACCTCCATATAATAAGATTCAATTGGCATCCTTCATGTCTTGTTCAAAAGGTAAAATGTGCACACAAATATTTTGTTTTGTTGTTGAGGGAACATCCAGTCAAAAAACTGAAATGTTTGTGTGTATGTATTCGTTCGTTAGTGATCAACTTAATGGAAAATGGCTTACTCTTAGATGTAAAGGCAACACATTAAAATATCATCTTCGATGAAGAAATTAGATTTGTGAAAATAATATTCTTCTTAATTGCAGCTGGTCCCTAACTGTGCAAACACTGCTCTTGGTTCACAAGTACTAGTTAATTATTATTTGCAGTATTGTTGTACGTACAGCCGCTCGGTATGTTTTCTATCATGTGATGTGCTTTTCTCAGGTTATATGGGTGAGTGTGGTCTTCGTGGGGGCTACTCCGAGGTAATCAACCTTGACCCCAAAGTTAAGACAATGTTATTAAAGTCCATATCGGCGTCTCTCTGCCCCACTTCATTAGGACAGGTACGGTCTAGTTGTGTTTTTTAGTCAAAATATTGTATTTTTGAAAAACATTTGAATTGCTTAGTAAGGAATGTTTAAGAATATTTAGAAAAATAAAATTCAATTTTAAGTGAATTTTAAGTTGGACAAGTTTTACTAGATTGACACGAAAGAAACATAAATATGTAATATAAATATAATATATATATATGCACAATATTTAAATTATATTTGTAAAAGATTTGGTAGTATTAATTACAAGTTATGATACATTTTAATTAGGACTTTGTTGAAATTGTAACAAACATCTAAAAATTAGGTACATTTTAAAATAGACATTTGAGTCATAATTACACTTACATGTTTCAATGTATCGATGGCATCATCCTCAGGTCTGATCAGGAAGAAAGAGCACACCGAATGAAATTTATGGTTAAGACACAATGCGCCAGCCAATGTGGTTTAACATAAAATTAATGAAGGTTAATAAATTATAATGTTGGAAAAAATAAATAATTATGAAACATCATATTTACCAGAAATTAAAAGTATTTGCTTGAGTATCCCATGTCGTGTTATTTAGGAAACTAATAGGAGGATTACAAATTAACCTTTCTTTCATGTCAATCTAGTACAACCTGTCCAGCTTAAATTCACTTAAAATTGAATTTTATTTTTCTAAATAAAATATTGTAATATTAATAAATATGTTCAACCATATGGTTAATTTTAGTCTTATAAATAAATTAGTTAACTGTGCCATAATAGTCACATCTAAAGTTTTGGAGGTGCGTGTACAATAATGTAAAAACCATTTGAAACAATAATAAAGTGCAGCAGTCTCATTTGTGATAATTCTGAGAAAGAAGGGATCATGTATTTGTTTGTACCAGGCTGTGATGGATACAGTTGTGAACCCACCCCAGCCAGGGGAGCCATCTCATGAGCGATATAAAGCTGAGAAGGAAGGGGTACTCAAGTCACTGGCAGAAAGAGCCAAGTTGGTGGCTGACTCATTCAACAGTTTTGAAGGTTTCTCTTGTAATACTGTGCAGGGAGCCATGTATGCTTTTCCTCAGGTAATATACCCTTATCCCTTGATTTTTGTAGGCATGATTTGTATCATTATCATGAATAGTTTCCAGCAACTGGCTGGGTCTGTTTGGAACATAAGCCTCTCCAGCGTATCCTTTCTCACCTTCACCTCTTCTCAACAATGATCTCCTCTCTCCTCCACACTCGCTTCAGCGACCTGTCCTACTATGGTCTTAATTTTGGCGTCCTGCCTCCCACTTCAATATTCAGCATCTTCTTTGGTATCGTCTCCTCCTTCATTCTCCTCACATGACCCTACCACCTTAGTCATAATAATGATAATATTTGTATGCTACTGCTAAATATCTACAGAGCTATAAATATGGCTGCTTGCACCTATTAAGACTTTTTGTTTTGTTTCACAATTTTACATATAACTTGTCTTTCATATTAGAATCTCAATCTCCAAACAGATTAAAGTTTTTTTAACTACATTCACAGACTTTATCTGCATGTACACAGACTCCATTGACTTTTGATTTCTTAGCAAGGCCCTGGAGTCAATGACCTGGTGAATTTATTTGCTTCCCCTATCTCCTAATTTTAATTCACACTCTGTTAATATAACTAAGTTATAATTCCATTATTGTATTAAATTATTGGTCTTGTAATTATTATTTTTAGCACCGCTTCTTACTACCTGTTCGAGTTATACACAGTCTTCAGTCTTATAATTAAGATGGAGTCCTTTGACAATGTGTGTGGTGGGGGGGAAGCTGCTACGGGGTCCAAGGGTCCTAACCCGGTAACATTTTAGACCCCGGGTGACTTTTAAAGCTATTTGAAGAAGGCTTATTTTTCACAAGTAGTACTTTTTGTATGTCTTTTCTTTGTCATTACGTATATAGTAACAACATATTAGGAACTTGGGTTGGAGAAGAACAACCTAACTTTTTTCTGTCATTAATTAAAAATGATAGGCGGGCCACTTTTATATTTTTATTTTATAGGTAATGATACTTTGCAGTGATGGTGGATCCTTATTTGTGTTATAAGGGATATTAACAAAAATAAAAATTTTGAACATCATGGTCCCCAAGTCAAAAGGGGGTTCGAAAGCTCTCCTCCAGAAATGTTCTGAAATTTTGATGCCCCTAGAAACTATATAGAGTGGTCCTCACTTGGAAAAATTTATGAAAATTATATTCCTCTAGAAGTTATTTTGAAGTGTTCCTCACCTAGAAATATTTTGAAAATTTAATTCCATTATAAACTTTTTAAAGTGTTTCTTTAGTGGAAAATTTTTAAAAATGGGATACCTCTAGAATATATATATATTTGGAGTTTAAAAAAACCTAATTAGTGTCTAGTACACACAAACAAAAAAATATTTCTTATATTTGTGTGTGTGCCACATATCTTACTGCCTGTCAGGGCTATCCACAACCTATAATATACTAAGGATACTTCAAGTGGAGGGTGAAATACCTTGGAGGAAAAACTTTTACGTATCCAAATGTCTTCCTATAATATTTACCGGTAATCCAGGAAAAAAACTCAAATACAGGTAGGATGTTTGTTTGAATTTTTTAAGAAAGAATGCAATTCTTGATAGTTCGCATTGCAGGTTAATTATCATTGGTACTCAAAATAACCCAATACAAGACTTTTGTTGCTATCACATTTTGACTTTATTCCGATTCTCTCTACAGGTATATATGTCAAAATTAAGAGCTTGAGAAACAGTCATATTATTTACTCACGCACATTTTGTATGGCTTTTATATAACTAAAATAATGTTTTACAGACCTCATACAATTTTATTCGTGTACTTTCCTTCTCACTCACCCCTACCTACATTTCATCCACCACTTATACTAGGTTTCGAACATCGGATGATTATATGCCTTAATGCATAGATTTAAAAATAACTCTTTTAAAAGAAATTTAAAGTGGTCTCCCACCTAATTTTCTTTAAGTTTGATTCAATTTGTGAATAATCTTTTATCACAAACTATGTTTTTTTATTCCCTAAAGTGTAAAAAAAAAGTTTGATTTCAACAAATACTAATTAATAATATGCCCAACTAATGCCTATTTAAATACAAGAAGTCTGATGAATGATGACTCTAGCAAATTTATTTCAACCCTGGTGCTACTTTACAACCTCAAATTCACCAACCTTTTCAGACATAAACCATTTCTCACTAATTGTCAAAGATCCAATCCTCGCTAACATTAACAATCTAATTTTTATTGCAAAAACCTTACCTGATAAAATGTACAAGATCTATTTTCACTTATTCATGTGTCAGGTCATGTAATCTGCAACTGAGCCCTTGGATAGATAACTTTAATATAACACTAATAAAATAGAAAAAGGTTTTCAGTGTTATTAAAAAAAAAGTTTGAATTTTCTGAAAGGTTTTTATTTTAAAATTAAACTGTTCTAAGTCAATAAAAATGCCACATCCCTTTAAAACAATAGACTGTTAAGAGCATAATTATTTTAAGGCTTATTCTGGCAGGAGGTTAACCCACGCTTGTGCATTTCCTTGGAAGTCAAGAGTGTTGGGTTGCCTTCCTGCTGAGAATAGCATATAGCTCATATAGCTTGCATCCTGTTGACGAGCGAGCACGGTGCGTCCGATGAACCTTCCTGACTGGTGTGAATCAAGATCAGCAAGTTTGTGTGTGAGAAGAACACACGTTGTTGAATGTTGGAAGCCATGCTGGATGTATGTGTGGTGGAGTTGCTGTTAGACGAGATGACGATATAACATGTGATCTGGCGGTTCACCCCTGCCAGAGGGTCGATCGCGGGTCTCTGGGTAGTTTCGCGAGTCCCGTTATCGCGCGTGCTTACTCTTCACGGGGTATTACCTCATACTTATGTAGTAGTTAGCATCTACCTAGAGTAATAAATTTATTTTCTTGGACTAACTCGCTAGCCTCATTCCCCACGAACCATCCATCCCAACCCCTACCGCTCGGGGTCCATCCCAACCCAGGGTGCTCTGGTAGTGTAGTAGTTAGGGTTGGCTACCGGGCACCCCAAATAAATAGGGACGTTATAAAACCCGAGTTTTTATTCAGATTCGTGGTAACATTGTGTCAGCCGCTCACCATGTGTGGCTGTTGTGGCCAAGATACACATTTTATGATGGTGTCATACAAATCAATCATTTCAATTTATTTTAGTTAAAGTAATTAATAGATTATGTTTGTACCCTAATTATGATAAATTTTACTAAAGAGATCTTACCAGATGCAATTTTTGCTTTTCTTCCAGTTGAAAATACCTGAAAAAGCAATTAAGAAAGCTGAATCCTTGAAACAGCAACCCGATGTTTTCTATGCATTCCAGTTACTTGAACAAACTGGAATATGTGTTGTACCTGGATCTGGCTTTGGACAAAAACCAGGCACCTACCATTTTAGGTAGGCATAATCTTTTGAAATACTAAAATGTATAACATAATTTATAATGAACTAAATCACTTAAAATATTATACACATATGAGAATTTTCAAACCAAGGCCAAGCTTTTAACAGATACAGGTTGAGCTTGTTGAATAAGATTATATTTAAAAATCCTGATTTGTGGTAAATAAAACAATTGGATTTCACTAGGGGTGTTCGAATATTTTTTGTTAGTTCACCCCTCCTCCTAGTATAGAGTTCAGGTTATACACCTATGTACTAATTACACTAATGTTTTAGGTATTAGGGAGGTTTAATTGAGAGGAAGTGCACCCACATTTGTGTGGAAGGAAAGTGGAAAACCATTTAGAAAAAACCTCCCTTAGTGCACCCGATCTCCCCGTCTTCGGAAGTATAGTCTAAAGCGAGAGTATTGCATTAGACCACATGGCTACCAAAGCGGGTGTTTGTTAGTTATTTTATGCTTGAAATAATTCTATATTTTAGTTATTTATATCATTTTTTGCATGAAAATTACTTGGAAAATGTTCTATTGCACAATTGTCATATTTAGTTTGATTTTGAAAAATCAAGTTATTATCACAACTTACGATTCAATTACTTCAGATTTTTTCCATATGAAAATTCTCTTGTAATGGACATAATAGCTCAGAATAGCAATAAAGACAACATCCTAATCTGACTAACCCATCTTGACTGAGTCAATGGAGTTTGTTTTTTTAAATTCCTCTCTTCAAACCAATTCTGTTGTATTTCCTCTAAACTGGGGGCATTCTAATTATTATTATATATTTTTTTTTAGCACCGTGTCTTATTACCCGTTCGAGCTATACGCTTATCCTAAATAAATTGGGAGTTGAGAACCATTTGAAAAACAATATTAAGTGTGAATATTAAAAGAAAAGATTTAGTATTGGAAGAAAAAAATATTAAATGTTGTGTAGTTGTATAACCCTAGGTATTAAATAGCATTTATAAACTTTAATATTATACTATTATACAAAGAATGTTATAAAAAGAGAGTAAGATTTGGAAATGCTTACAAAAACAAAGGGTTAATTTTGATGAAGTTAATTTTTTTTCCTTCTATATCATAGCAACCTACTAGATGTTCAGATTATACACGTTTATGAACTCTAATGAGGTAGGGATGAGGAAAGGAGCATTTTAGAGGTAATCTACCTGAATTTGCCTGGAAGGATAGTGGGAAACCATATAGGGAAAACATCCCTCGGTAGACACGACTGGTATTCAAACCCTGATCTCTTTGCAATCGTCAGGTCATTCTGACACGAGTGAGATCTCTGATCATTCGGCCACTGAAGCGGGTATGAAATGAATCAGTTAGTGGAAGATGTTGGCATAAACATTTATAAAGATTAAAAATACTTGACTCAAGAAAGACAGAAGTGAAAAGATGCAGCAACCCAATCAAAAGATTGATGACAAATGATGGTATTGCAAACATGATTTAACATAATTATGTCGTCCTGAGCTCATAAATCAAGTTACTATCACAATGAATTCTGAAGTTTTTGAAGATACCTATCAACACACATCTTGGTTTAATCACATGTTTACTTAAGTTGTGTTTTTGTTGCAGGACGACAATTCTTCCACAGCCAGAGAAATTGAAAACCATGTTAGAAAATTTCCGTGACTTCCACAAAAAGTTTTTAGAAGAGTACAAATAAGAATGACAACCTGTGCAGACAGTGTGGTCAAAATTATGTTTTTTTAATAATTCGATGAATAATTTATTTTATGAATATATACTTGATTTTCTATACAATTTCATAATAATGAAAACAAATTTTAAAAATCTTAACAATCATCTATGTACTCAAAATAAATTCTATTATTTTGCATTTTAAATGTTAATATTGACAAGAAAAAAAACAAGTATTTAATCTAACTTGCAGTAGTAATTTCATAAAAACTATATGTCATAAATAGATGCTATTTTAAGAACGTGTTATTTCCACAACAGTTTTAATTTTGTTATGGAGAATATAAATTATATTAAGAATAATACATCTAGAAAACACAACAGCCTCATATAATGGATGTTAAAATACAAATTACTAATATATTTAGAACACCTCTATATCTGTGTAATGGATGTTTTGAGTATTTAGTATTTCTAGGTATTGTTAAGTCATTGAAATCATATTAATTTTAAAATATTTTATTAAATTGTTAAAAGATTGATAGTTTAATATTACTTCTTAGTCCTGATTGCAATGTTGGTTTGAGGGATTGATCAATTTGTTGACATTTTTCACTAAATACTGGCTGTCGACATTTTAATCAGGACTTTGAATAGTTTTAGTCATATTAATACATAAATATGAAGAGCTTGTATATTATCATTATTCAGTATTTGTTCCAAACTGGAATGTGTACAAATGCTTGGTGCTTGTTTATATACATTTACCTAAAGCGACTACACTAAGTGTATAGGATTAGGAACAAAGTGAACATTTTTCATAGCCTCACAGGTTTATTTACAAAAAAATTTTTTTAAAAAGGTAAACCAAGATATGTTCATCACTCTGTAATGTTAAGATTGTATATGGGAATAAAGTAGGAGTTTTCAAACATAAAAGAAATCAATTTTAATTTTTATAAGTTTTTACTCAACTTTTTTTTCCAAAACCTCAAATATCTTAATGCTCAAAATTAATATTAGTATCTATGGTTTATGCATAAATCCATTACATAAATTCAATTTTAATTATTTGTAAAACAATTTTTTTTTCTTCTTCTGAAACTCCACTAAAACAAAAGTTTTGATTCAAGCTTTACTTGAATTGAAAAATACAGGATTGCCATGAACCAGGAAAACACAAGGCATTTCACAAAAAACTAAGTAATGAAATATTCACTAACTTTGGATATTAAACTGCAAGTTATTAGGATTTGGTATATAAGACAAAGCGAAATGAAATAAGCACGCTGATTTGAACACACGTCTTATCTCACTCCCCACCCCCCCCAACCAACTTTTTTCCCTTCTTGAAACACTGTTGTGTAACAACCTTATATATTTCCTCACCAAGGTTCATCCTGTTATAAATAAAATAAAAAGTCATGTTTGTGTTTTACTCTCTTCTGCTGAAGAAGATGACTGATGTATCCTGTAAAATTACATAATTGTGGGTTTTGTTGTGTTTTAATTGTGAACTTTGACAATTTTATGATAAGTGTGTTGGCCTATTCACCTTTCAATGTTTGTTTTAATATAGCCGTTTGGCACCATTTTTCCTTTGTTTTGTGAAAAGTGAGATTTCATGGCTCTGCGCTACTTTCTAATTGTCTGAAAAACACTTATTTAGGAAATAGTCGCAATCCTGAAATAGGAAAGGAGAGAGCGGGCACATAAAAAAAATATTAGAGTCTCCAGCTCTCGGACCACAGCTCCTGATGATGGAGGTGCAAAGTTAATGGAGCTTGGACATATAAATCAATTATTGATGTTTAGTATTACAGTTTTAAACCCATTTTAAATTTGATTATTTTAATTGACTCTTTACTGTATTTAAAGTTGAAAATTATGTTTTTACCTCTACATACAAATACAATGTGAATGTAGTACTCTAATATTATCTCTGATAAAAGTTGCACTATTTGGGTCATGTGACTGTAAGCTGTGTAACGTTGCCGGTTTGTTTGAAAAAATTGCTACAATGCATTAACCCATTTGCAGGCACATGTTTATCACAGGAATCTACGTAGGCTCGGCAGCCATTTTTCTTGTATACTCTTATCCAACACTTTGAGTTATCTCATCTAAATACATCTCCATATTATTATTATATTTTAAATTCTGTAAGAGTTGTTTGTTTATTGAATTTTCTCAAACTTTGTACCTTAAATTTATTGTGTCCTTCAGTCACATGTCTGTGCCTAATCAGACTCTTTTTATTGGTAGAAATGAGTTCAAACTCCTTTTAGATTAAACTATTTTCACTTGTCTTCAAATAATATATTTATACTTGGGTATTACATTCATTTTAATTCATTGATACACTTTGTGAATTTGTGTTTTATATTGGTTAGAATGTATATTAAAATTGTGCTCGGACAGGAATTCAAATTCTTGTCATAGCATATTTTTCAAATATATAATTTTAGATTATCAGTGGCTTTCGGAATTAAATGTATCTGTTGATTAGTCTATGAATTAATGAGAACTTGTTGTTTAACTGCAAAGAAAACATATTTTTAGTCTCTTCTTTGAAGAGATTTTAAAAAAAAATTAACTAGCCATATTTTATTATTTTAGCCAAGATGTATATCTATTCTAGTCATTCTACATAGTGTTACAATCTATAAACTATTTTTTTGTGTGTAAATTGTAAACTTTATATATATATATATAAAAACTTAAGAAGATAATTAAAATATATAGTTTAAAAATAAAAAAATTTAATAGCATAAAAAGGTCAAATTCTGTCTGGTTCTTTTAATCTCTTATAACTTTTTATCCAATCCATCTCTTGACTAAACTTTTGTACACACTTAAGAGCCGTTTTATATTCAGACCGAGTATGCCTGTGAGGTGCTACACTAAATACACCTATACTTATACTCGAATGGAAAAGGACCGATTTTGCACATGAAACTGGCCCATTCATTCTGGTGTAGGTATGTGTCGACCTGCATTTAGTGTAGCACCACACCTGACTCTAAAACTGGCCCTTGGATTCCATTGGGAACATTATTTATCATTTTGACTTGCTGTATCTAAGTATTTAAATTGCAATCTTGTTAAGATTCAATATAAAACAAGTCAAAATGTTTTAAAACAAACAATGTTGGTGTGCTTATAATATGACCTTCACTGTAAAAACAAAAAATTGATTCCTGAATAATATATTTTAAAATGTTTCTTACCATTACAGATGCATAACATCTTGATCTAATATATTATGAAAGGTAAAAATTAATAAAGTATGCACACTTTTTTATTCTTAGACACGTTTCTTCCATTTTATTGTATTTCTCTTACATTTAAGAAAGGAAATAGACAATAGGAATCAATAACTTGTTCATGTTTTGCATACACTTCCATGTTACATAGTGAGTGGATAGTTGCATTTCTTAGAAGGTTTTGTGAAAAAATAAATAATTTATAATTGTAGATAATTTAGTAAAACTTTAGGTTAAAACATTGAGAATTATTGGAAATTAAATATATAGTATCCTAGTATACTCCGTTTACTATGGTCAAGCTAAAAAAAAAAATATGTTGGTGTTCTACTGGATTTTAAGGACAATTGAACTTAAGGAAGATAGGCTGGGCTCCACTACATTTATTTTTCCAATAATTTCCATATAATTTTATCATCTGTACTTAATAGGGGTGTGCAAAATCTGAGGCATATTTGCTTTGACTATGACAACAATTATTTTATTATTATCTCTGAAAAAATTCTGAAACAATCTAAGTTCTTACACGAATTTCAAAAGGCCCTAAACCAAATTAAGATTTGTTCAAAAATCAGTGTTTCGTTTGATAAGTTACACCATCCAAAAAAGTGTTGATTTTAATTTTTTTGGCTACATGTATGAGGAAAAGTTAAACAATGTTGATCTTTGATTTTACTTCACATGTGAAAAAAATTATGTTTGCACACCCCTAGCATTAACTGTGTTTTAGTGACCAGTCACAATGAAAGTATTCAATTTTACTGTTTTTCATTTTTCCCATACATTTATTATATTTGTTCAGTATTGGGTTTTAAAAATGATAAGCCTTGTCAATCCAATTACATTATATATTTAGCCAAAATATTGTGTGTATTTAATTATTGTATTAAAATTGTTTTCATCAAATGAAAATAAAGTTTTGGAAAGTACTCAATTTATTATTTTTGTGTTTGTATACAGTCTCTTACCTTTCATGACGAAAAGAAATTTCTGGTGTTGGAAAACAAGGAAAGACATAGAGCCAGATGGGAGGATAACGTTAGAATAGATCTTAAAGAGATAGGGTGTAATAAGATTCAATGGATAGAAGAACTAGCTCAAGATAGGGATAGGTGGCTTACTTTTGTAAGTGCAGCAATCAACTCTTTGACTTCCTAATTCTATAAAGAGAATTTACATACCACGTATCTTTAAGGTAAACTTCACTTTTTGAGTTTTTTGTTTTATCTATGGAAGAAAGTACATGAAAGAGGTATAAAAACGGCGGCAACACATATAGGGCTGCAGCCCTCCCTGAATTATCTTAACTATTTGTGAATAACAGTATAAGCTTCATCATCATGGTATTAGCTGCTAGCTGCTTAAACATTACAATAAACATCCCTATTAATTACTTATGATCACCACACACTACAGCCTTATTCTGCGCGCCTGCCTAGTAATAGGATAGAAAGTAGAAACAATATTTCTCTGTGCCAGGCTTTGGCCTCGATCAGTGCAGCTGACTGGCACATGCTCTCGCGGTGGTAATTGGGTGGAAAGATCCAGAGTGGGGTAGGGAGAGGGTCGTACAATATGGCACTTGTATGGGTTGTTCTGTAATGCAGCTCAGGCAGCCAATTTGTTTGTGTGTCTAGCCGAGTATTATGCGGCGTGCATTTTTTGTCAGGCTGTAATTGTGTTCGCCAATCGCAATTATTATAACAATTTAATAGTAGCAATCTTTACAGTTGCAAGTTAAGAGTATGTATAATTTTATGAGTGGTTTAGAGGTGAGTTATTTTATTTGTAATGTGAATTGTGGTAAACTAATATGAATAGAATGAGTGTAGTGGGATTAGAGAAAATTATTTTCTCCCAGTTATCATGGAATGAGAAAAATGACATTAAGAATCAGTGACGTCCTCTTCCTGACTTGTCGAGCAGGAAGCTTATATATAAAATAAAATTTAATCGTGATGTGTATGACGAGTAGGGGCAAGTCAGGGCAAGCACCGCTTTCCTTTAATTGAAGATGTGTAATTATTTTATTTAATGTCTGCAAAAAAACAAACATTTGCCTGGTAATCATTTAAATGTAATTTAAGCATCAGTGGGTTTGACAAAAAAAATCCCCTACATAACAGTGACTGTAACATGCATGCAAGACGTGCACTAGTCCATCTAATGGTGGTTGAAAATTGGTATTTGTCCGACTTTAATCACATTGTTTTAGCTAGTGTAGTGATTATTTGTGACGTCATAGATTTAGGAGGGAAGAGACGGGGAAGAGCTGTAGATGTCAGGTAAAAATTCAAGCAACCGAGCTACGACTTCTCTTGACCAAAAGGTGATGACTATAACCGAAGTTTCTACCCTTTTCAAAACACTTAACATGTAGCGGGATGATATGGAATGAAACGGGAAATTAATACATTATTGTCAAGGTACTGACCCCGTGCCTACACATCTTTAAGCCCAGCACAAACGAAACAACTTCTTGTACATAAAGTTGTACAAGAAGTTGCAGCCTTAAGATGGCGTTGTGTGAACACCAAAACTTGCACAAGATCTGCTTTGCACAACTTAGTATATACAATGTCAGGAAATAGAACACATCCTATATCAGCCACAACTTATTATATAAAATTTCAGGAAATAGAATGCGTCCTATATCAGCCATTCTTCTTGTACAACTTTTGAGTTGTAAACACGAAAACTTTGCTAGAAAGTTACTTATTTTAAAAAGAGTGATTTTAAGAAAAACACCTAAATGCTTGAAAACAAACAAATAATTATAA
This sequence comes from Timema monikensis, assembly GCA_902151445.1. NCBI lineage: Eukaryota > Metazoa > Arthropoda > Insecta > Phasmatodea > Timematidae > Timema > Timema monikensis. Next base: position 396,990 of record CABFVZ010000265.1, on the reverse strand, counting down.
TTGAAGAGGTTATACCCCAAATATAAAGGTTTTCAACTGATTTAAAATAACATTTAAAAATCGATTTTTTTTTTATCTTCATAATATTTAGGAATGACTAAGAAATTATTTATATTAAATACCAATATTTTCCAAATTATTAAATCATTATTTTTCCATAAAAAGACCAAAGATTTCATGTTTTTTTTTAAAAATATTGTATGGAATCACAGATGCCGTGTGAACAGTCACTGGCTAAAATCTGTATGCAATCCATGTTACCAAGAGATTGTACAATTTCTTGCACAACTCTTTGTACCCTACAAGAAGTTGTGTCGTGTGTACTGGGCTTTAGATTTTTGTTTAGTTTCTTGTAGCAAGTGCTTTTGTTTTGATGTGTGTATCAGTGAAAGCTAACAAACGAAAGTTTATAAGTATATGTCTATAATAAGTAATAACACAATGTAAATCACAGGACGCCCAAAGCCCACAAATATAATTTTTTTTAAAATACCACCTCTAAATAGCTTCTTGAAGCATAAAACATGTATAAAGAAATTCTGGGACCTCCCCTTAACGTAAGAGATCCTGGGAGGTCTTTTACTTTAAGTGAACGTTATTTGACGGGTATCACAGCCAGCCAATAACTATGTGAGTGACGTCAACTGGGCTATTTAGTAATTCATTTGTTGGTTTTAAGATTAAGGTCTACTCTTTAGCTTATGTTCTAATGATCATACATTGAAACAAAGTAATTAAATTAAATAGGAAAGCTAAATTTACTCAAAAAAGTTTAATAATAGACATTTATTATATCGATTGAAAACTGTAAGCATTCACAGATAATCACTTTACAAATAGTACTAATCACAGATCATACTCGAGAATACAGATGTTTGGCTCGAGTTGTTACATTAAGTTACGTGAATCGTGATCACACATCTGTTTTCTTAAGTTAAGTTAACTTTAAGTGAACGTTACGTTAAGTTAACGTTAAGTTGATCGTGATCCTGACAGTAAGCTTGGGGGCACTCCTTCCAAACTTGCCTAAGATTTTGTTGTCACGAGACGCTACTGGTGACAGCACAAATGACTGTGCGAGTGTGAAGTAAAAAACGCTCTTTTCTGTTCCCCATCTTTATTATGTGGCGGTAATAAAACCTAACTTGAAACAGGTGTAATGGACATGAAACATTTAAATGAGAACATTAAAAAGCATGAAGACCCAACAAAGAATTTTAAAAATTTAATGGTGCTAGGTAAAGTAAACAACGCCACACATTTAAGCGAGGCTTACAGACAACACATTAGCAAGTATAACGAGTAAGTGAGAAAAAATAAGGAAATACTTTCAAAAATAATTGATTTCGTAAGTTCTGCGGTAAATTTGAACTTTTCTTTGGTGGCCACGATGAAACTACAGAGTCTGTCAAACCTGGTGTATTTCGAAGGCTACTAGAACTTGCTAGCAACCTTTACGAAAATCTACGAACACATTTAAATAAATGAACTGTGTTCAAGGGATCTTTAAAGACTATTCAGAAAGAATTATTAGTCTGCATAGTATTCCTCGACCTTCAAGTACGAGGTGGGAACTTCAATAGCAGGGTAATGAGCACGGTTTTTGAAAACAAAGATGCTCTTAAGATTGCACAGGATGACCTTAAAAAGGCCCTTTTAAGGCTTGAGCTATAAAAATTCCAGACCTCCCGGTAGTCCCCCTCCCCTTCCGATGCAGCCCTCCCGATGTTTAAATCCACGAGCCGCGACTGTATAGAATCAAACAAAAGCGAATGAAATTAGTATGGCTTTTACAATGAAAAGAACATAATTTATACGTTGCATTAAAAGATTAAAATTTTCAAGATAATTTTGTGCAATGGTAGCTCACAGCCTACCAAATAGATAAATACCCTGGGTGGAGCAGACCCTAATGCGTTCTTATAAAATAAACTATCGAATATTGCGTTGGAGGACAACATTTGTTAGCAAATAGTATATAAAAATAAATAATGTTAATTTGAGATTAGTGTATAACTTTAATGAGTAGTATGACACGGTCGGTGCAAAAAAAAAGTTTGGGATTAAATATTTTCAATAAAATGACTAGATTATTGAATCCCAGGGGAAGGGTATGTGACCGTTAATACTTTGATTATAGAATTTAAGTATTACCTTTCTGGTTTACAACATACTCACAAGCTTTGTATTAGATTCTAAAGTAAAAATAATCCAAACTGTTATTGCTTGATTTTAACTCATTTGATGTTTCTGGCATTACCATCTTTCGGAGAGATTAAACCTTAGCTATCTTGATTATATCTGTCCCATTTCAAGAGTTGAGACTTTTTCCATAAAAAAAAATCCTGATAAACCTCAGGGAAAACGTTCCATCTCCATTTACATTCCTGTCACCGTCACGAGAAAGTGTCATTTTGTGTGAGGAGGATCAATGTTAAACTTATGGGAGAAAGAGATCCTCCTCATTATGTGTGAGGAGGATCAATGTTAACCTTATGGGAGAAAGTGAGCTGGAACTGTCATTTCACCTTCTACTGGTGTATAACCCGAACGGTTAGTAAAACGCGGTGGTAAAAAAGTAGTGAAAATAAATAGATGTGAGCCTTTGTAGACCCGTTATGTTTATAAATCATACCTCGATTTTATTATCATCAATAAGTTAACTAAAATAATTTTAAGGTTGGCCTTAGATTTGTCTCCCCCCTATCCTCCATGCTTCCTATCTACCCTTCACCCTCCCCCATGCCCTCTCCCACTTCTTATAAACCCCTCGTCTCTTAATACCCTATATTTTGAAGTGTAATAAGCTCTAAGTGCCACCTGTTTAGTTGTAATAATGTTGACCATTACAACTAATATATTTTCTCATAATGTACAAATTGAGATTTACAACCATTCCAATACAGTTATAACCAACACGAAAAAAGCCACAACAATGATATAACAAAAGAAAACAATAGAAGTACTGCTTCCAACCATAGAGCATGAAACATTTGTAAACATCTTTATAAAATGTACCTAATATTATGACCAAACATTCCGCCCACCTTGAAAATATACTTTCAATGAAACATAAAAATAATTAAGATATAAACTATACAAGTGAAATGAGTTAAGCAACAGTTGGTTCAAAATAAATAAAAGTACATCACTATT